>VYXB01007924.1:158173-177250 GCA_013397135.1 Pachyramphus minor
AAAAAAAAAAAACCACCACAAAACCTCAAGTAGAACTTGATTAGATGCTGAACTACTTAATTGCTATTGTTAGTCTAATTTTTTCCCCCTTCTAATTAAATTAATAAGAGGGAACGTGTCAAATCAGCTGGGAAGATTTTGAACAAAGAAAATGAGCTTCTATGTCTACATTGCACTCTTACTGGGAATTTGCTTCTTTCCGTTTCAAAACTTCAGATTAGAAAGTTGCTGCCTGTCCAGTGTTTCTCTCATGCAATTTTGTTGCATCCTTCCTCTTTTTGCAGATTTGTACCCTTTCTCCTTCCCGACCTGAATATACACATTACAGTTTAGCTTAATTAAACATAAGCTTGCAATTGGCTTTATGAGAGTGGACCTCATGTACTCCAACTGATGTAGAATTTCCTACAAATACAAATGACTGTTTCTGTGACAGAGACCTTCCACAAGAGGAAAGCTTGAACAATTCTAATTCTTCAGTCTTCATCTAAAAAAGAAATGGACTCCCCTCTACTTCTTTCATACACTAAAGATGCCTTGCAAAGAGATTTTCTTGGCTCACTTATTACACCGTGCTCCATAGTTGCTCTGCAGTTGCTTGTCTATTTCTTTATATAAGGATGCCAGAAAGGCCATAATCTTTCGATCCATAATCTTATAGTACTCAGTAGCAATGGCTAAAAGAGTTTCTGTTCCTCACCCTTGATTTGGATTTAGGAAAGGGGTGTTTTGATTTCCCTGACAGTAAATAAAGAGGTTTTTTACTAGGAATATACCATAATCAAAGAGGTTACAGTGAAAAGGTAAGGTAGTCTTGAGTCTTCCTGAAAACTCCTGCATGGTTTTTATGGAACAGTTAATTATCTTTCCTTGTAGAATAATCCTTCATCTTATCATTCAATTCTGCAAAGAGGTAAGACTTATATTGACTTGAATACAATGGAGGTGACTCACTGCATTACAGAATTTTGACCAAGATTTGGTAATTCATAGTTAAGCTTTCAAACCTTGCCTATATACAGTTAAATTGGATTCAACTTTAACAGAAGTTAAATTCAGTAGCTGACAAGATTCATCAGTGTAATTTATTGATGTTCTAATGTACTTTCTATTACCAAGCAATCTACTAGATAAAGTCTTTTTCGTTTTTAAAAAGTACAAAGCACTAAACCTCTGTTCTTCACTGAAGGATCACATAGTGCAAATGATTTTGGAGATTCTTTGCATCATGCAATGCTGGTTGCAAATCGGGATGCTAAGAAATACTGTAGTTATAGTTGTTCTGTTACCAATTGACAATGCTACTGTACAAGCAAGGATGTTTGAGAATACTCATGCACTCCATGAAATTACATGAAGTCAAAAAATCACTTAATTTTAATGCCAGCTTCAAATAGAAACAGACTTCTATGATTATGGAAAAAGACAGTCTAGAAGAAAATATTTCAACCTACTGAGTGGGAAATTAAAATCAAGACAATGTAAACATCATCAGGAAAATAGCTCATAATATTCCAAACTAGTAACTTTTTATAATAACACCATTGCGTATCCACACTTGAATTTGTGCCAGTTATTGCCAGAGAGCAGCAGCTGCACATCCAGATGAGACATGCCCTAGGTTTTGTGTTGCTAGGAGTAGGGGGTAGAGGTGGGCTATCCCTATGGAATCAGTGCTACTGGTTTCTTCGCTGTACCTCTCTGACCCTGCATTGCTGCAAGAGGTTGAGCAGGAAGGAGCTCGTGAAGCTGGCAAAGGCCATCAACCAGCCAGAAGAGGTTCAGGGATTATGTGAGTGATGCTGTGTATTTAAGCCCAGGAACTGGGTGCTCTGACAGTTCAGCACATCCAGCACCTGCTGGTTTTACAAAAAATTGAATGACTCTTTTGCACAGCAGACTTTACATAAACAACTGTGTGCCATTAAGTTGTTGGCTTTCCTTTCCTGTTGACTGGCTTTAGAGACTAAATGTTGAATTAAACAAATGTTTTATTCCACTGTGGCTTACACCACTATGATATCTTTACTTCCAGATGTCTGTGTTTTCTAAAGCTTCCTATTTGCCATTAATCTTTCTTTCACAGGCTTTCCAGAAGGTTTGAGTCAATCTGAAATGTGGACATAGTAGGATAACTGGAGCCATTTGACTGTTCATACCACGTAGTTATAGCAAAGAATCTGTACTTCGTATGTAGCAACACTTAAGGACCAGAAAAAGATGTAATATTCCACACAAGCCTCGTATCTTATCTATACAGAGGCTGAGATGAACTGTTTTCATGCTGATTGAGAAGTCTGAATGTGACAATTATTCAGATTAAGATTTAGGAATATGACGGATGAAAATTTTAATGGCATTTTTCAGCACACTGGCAACATCTCTCATCCCAGAAGAGGAATACTTCAGATCCAATTGAAGATTAGGACTTAATAAAGAATTCTCTTTTCAAAGGCACTGAATATACTATTGGATGTGCTGAGTGCACAATCACATTGGACCATAATAACACAGAGCTCAGTTTGGTTCCAAAGAATCAAACAAAACAATTACAGGAAGACTGCTTTTTATTTTATGGACATATATTTGTAGTAATACTTCAAATATCGGAAGCCCTTAGGTGCATCACAGACTGTATTTCATTCTATGCCAGCAAATGATCAAAACAGCTTCACTACTCTGTAATCCTGTGCCTGCTGTCATCAGTGTTTTAGAACTTTGTTCATTTCAGTTTCCACAAATCTTAAATTTGTGAGTTCCCTTTCACTTGTGAGTCAGGAAGGACTGCTAGCTGGGTGACTGACCTCTAATTACTGACTCACTTCACATGGGCAATGGAAGTGCAAATTAGGAACCTGAGACATGCAACTCACTCAGGGCTAGTTTAATTTCCAGTTATGAAACCTGGGTGGTGCACAAATATGCAATTCTTTGCCTTCTGTTATAACCCAGAACAGAAAAATTGGAAGTGGTTAGTTGGAGGAAAATAATTATCAAAATTATTTATGCTCTTACATACAAACACTGCAGAGGAACAAAGTGACCAGAAGATAAGAAAGTTGTTGAAGCCACTGTGCAAGATTCTGTTCTGCTGTTGCGGGCAGGTAACTTTAGATTATTCATCAGCAGATGAGATGTTCAGATATGTGCATGCACACCCATGCTTGGTATCGATATTATCTAGCTGATAAAACTTTCTAAGAGGTTTAGTTGGGACCCAGATGCCCAGAAAGATAGTGTGGTCAAGTTATAGATGGTTGTTTTCTTAGTCTTTATTAGTGTTCATCACTGTGAGCACACCTCACACCCTGAAATGTAAAACCTTCCTTGCTATTGTTAACTAATTGATTTAGATTAGATTTCTACCTTGAGGAACTTTCTATTTAGTTAAGTTTAACTAAAAATACAAGTTTATACCTGTGGGATCAGTCACAAAGGGGTAGGTGTTGATTTAAAATGGTAAATTAAGTTCACAATTTTGAGTTTATTTAAGAAGAACAAAAACAAGGAGTGGGAAGCTGAAATAACAGACTTCACATGCTTTGCAAGGGATTGTTAAAGGAAGGATGGTAGAGTAAATCAGTTGGACTTTCTTATGTGACAAGCCCTGTAACCTCATCTAACTTAGGTGGGATAACTGCCATGGAGAAGAGGAATTTTAACTCAGAAGATGGACTTTGTATGTAATGACAAAGCCAGAAGCAGCCTACTTTATTTTTTGTAAGAAAAGTGAAGGCTGTGAAAAGGTTTCACAAACTGAACTTTTATTTCATGTTTTCTGGCAAGGTAGAAGTGTTTGGCTATGGGCTGAGAAATTCTCTGCTTCCATTTCTGCTCCTGCAGAATCATATGATAGACATTAGAATTTTTTTAAGGCCAGACTTTGGACTGTGAAATCATCTCTGGAGAAGATCACAAGGGAAAGTTTCTCTTTTTGTATATATATGTGTATCCCAAACAAAGCAATGTATCCCAAACAAAGGAGTGTAAATGTCTTGCTAACGTTCTACCACTGGTATACAGATGTTACAAATCATGTTTATATTCATGAATATTCATTGCCTAAACAGTAGCATGCATGAGAAAGTCTGAATGGGAAAATTAACAGGAACAGTCTTCCTTTATTTATTTATTTATTATTTTTAAAGTGATTTCATTTAAAAAGTGAGCTGAAATTCTCTTTAAAGAAATCTCTTCAATGAGTTCAACTATGAACACTTGTGCCATGGGATATTTTATTATTGGGTTTACTGGGCTTTTCTTGATCTGAGTGGAGACTATTAATCAAAACTAACTGCAGTGTCTTATAGCAGTGCTTTTGCACTCACTTCTACAATATTTCATGTAAAGCCCTGAAGGACTTTGACTCACATTCTTAAAGAGAGAGGCAATAAGAATCATACATAATTTTGCTTAATATCTGGTAGAACACTCTATCCTCTAGTAATACTGTATGTTTGACGTATATTTGACTAAAACAAGTTTTTTTGATGACTTTGAATTTTCAGTTTTTGTTTAGAAGATATCTTTATTTGAGCAGTTACTTCCCAGTTATACCTCTTTAGCAGCGCAATGTGCCTTTCCCCCCCCTGTACCTCTCACGATGTGATATGCCCTGTGCATGCCCAATCTGATGGCAGAAAGGAGTGATGCAAAAACACTCCTTTTTTCACTAAAGCCTCCTTGCAGATTCTTTAAAGGAAATATTCTTTATTTCTCCCCTACTCTGAGCATTTACTTTATTAAGAAAACAAAACCAAACTCAAATAAACTGACAAATCCACAAGCGTACTCTGAGTACAGTCCATATCTTGAAACTTCATGTTCTCTCAACCCTGGGTCTCTCAGCTATGCCTTAGCTGTTTGAACAGGCCGTGCCATAGCACACACAGGGCCAGGACTCCTGGGCCAATCTTACTCATGAGCTGTGGTGCAGCATGGAATCATCTGTGGGATTCAGTTTCACCCCAGACACCATTTACTAGCTCTTCAGAGGTATTGGATATTTGAAATATCCTCTGGAGTCTTACAAGAATCTTGACATGCCCTTATAATCTTTGAGGATTATTTTGTACTGGATGAAACAGGGTGGAGTTATAGCAAAGACTAACCTACAATCAAGTTGTGGAATCATTCGTGCACCTCAATCTCTTAGATAGGCTGGAAGTTTCAAGATTTAGAAACAATCTTGGTTTTTCTCCCTTCTTTCTCTGGCTCCCTTGATTTTTGGTTTAATCATTTATAAAAAGGGGAAGGAAAACGTAAAAGAATAAAGCTGGAAAATGGGAATCTAAAGGCAACAACAAATCTTTAAAATATTATGATCTTAACTAAATTTTATTAAATTCCTTTTATTCCTTGGGCTTTACCAACACCAAATGGCATTGTGCAGGCCTTGCATGACATCAAATGTGCCTGTAAGAGACGCAGCATGTCAGAAGATGTTTTCAATTTTTAATCTATCAAAGGGCTTTAGACAAATGTCACAGTCCCAGCTACTGAATCTCACTCAACAATGGGTCTATCATACCTTCTGGGAAAGGGTATAAATAACCTTACTGACTGGACAAGAAGAAAAGAAAGGTAGCCTGGAAAAATGCTTTTGTTCCAGAAAGAGGGTGAAAATGCTAGCACTGTTTATACTGACAAAGGTACTCCCATCTTCTAAAACTGTTGTCTTTTCAGGTTTTAAGAAACTTTTTTTAAAAAGAGTCTGAAAGTTGCAACACAGCATATGTGAGTGCAATTCATGGATCTTATATTATTCCTTTTTTTATTTTGTCCTTTAATTTTGTACTAATACAGTTTTCTTTCCGTGGTAATACTATGAAGTGAGAGTGATGGTTGTATGGAGGATCTGTGTGTTGTTGTTAAGGTGTTGATAGCATTTTGCATAGAGGAAAATACTTTCTAGCATGTTGTTATATCTTACTGCATGCTAAATCTGGGCATTAATTCAGAAATTACTAATAAGTTTAATTTTTTTTCACAAAATGAAATTACAGATAGTATATTTTATTCAATATGCTTTCATCCTGGTAAACAACAGATGCAGCCAAACACCTGGAGTTACACTACACAGCATTTCAGCTGAAATGTTACAACACTGTTATAAATCTGTGAAAGAGAGACACCCCCTTTGATTTACGCCTGCTTTTCCGAGACTCAAGTGGCTTATTGTGCAGCTGCCTATCTGAAACTTTCCCTAAGTCCAAGCTAGCATTGCAGGAAAAATATATTCTGTCTCTGTTTTCTCGCTGTAATACTTATAGTTGTTGCAGTGCTATGCTTTTGTTGAACTTTCTATAACTATAGCAATGCACAAGCAGCAGAGGTCACCACGCACCAAGCTCCACCAGCCTCTAAACGTCAGCTGAGAGCTGGGCTGGGCACCAATTCTCGTAACGTTGGCTCAAATTGATATGAAACTCTGAAAGAGTTCTAGTCAGCAAATGGCCACATATGGTGGGAGGAACATTGTAAATACTGCAGCAATAATTGACTTCTGGGAAAAGAATACAAACATTAAAGTGTCTGTAATTAATAATCATTTCAAGATGCTTGCCATGAGTTTGAAACTTTTTTGCAAACTACCCTGCTTAACTAATCATCCAATACTAGTCCCTGTAATTTGTATGGTGCCTCTGAAAGAAATTGCAAAATGACTGATCCATGCCCTTTAAAATACATTAATAATAGAGTGAAATCCAAATGTGTTCATTTTAGCTCTGAAGTAAACCTCAAGCTCCATGCTGAGCACAGTTACAAATAATGTATGAACTACTATGATGTTAACTACAGATGTCCAGCTGGTGAAGAAGAGGGTAAGATATGTTTGCTAGCACATATGCTCACAAAGTTTAAAATGGATGACTTTTCTTGTTGTAGCTTGCCTTCTGAACAATGTACAACTTCTTGCTCATACCAGAATGTACTCAGCTGCATTTGCATATTTTCATGGATAGTCTGTAGGAGGAATATTCTCAGGCTAAGGACAACAATAAGGATAGAACTTTAATATATCTAAAAATTATAGGGCAAACGCATGTCCTCACTTTCCCCTGTAAATTATGCTTTGATGCTGTCACATCCATAACAATGGTAAAAGCGTGTAGGTTTATTTAAAAAATTATTAGCACAGCATCTTGACCTCCTCTGAAGTCAACAGAAGATACATTGACTTAACAGAACTGCAACTTAAACCTTATTCTTTGTATGGGTGATGCATTTGTATTAAACCTTTATTTAATTTTTCTTTCAGAGTTGTTACTTAAACATTAGAACATTTTTGTGACACCATGAAAATGGTCTGAAATACATAATCGGCAGTTTTGAGTAAGGTTGAGCAAGTTTAACCCATAAAATTAGGTTAAATAAGTTTGGCAATTTTAAGCAACAGTGAGTAGAAAAGGAAGGCTAAATCACTGTGGCTGCAGTTTGTTTCGTTTAGTCTTATGTTATATTAAAAATCCTCATTTTCATATCAATTCAGCTGTCAAGGTATAATGTCCAATATACGGTTTTCACTGTGCTTTTCTTAAAGGGAGGAACTCAGTGATTTAAATGAAATAGCCATAAAAATATTGCTAACACAAAGTTGTCTAAGTAAATGTTATGTTTTGTGAAAATACTGGAGTGAAGCATTTTGTATGTAGTTTCTTCTAATTCTTTGTTTGAACAGGCTTCTCCATTTGTTTTTTAAACAAGTGTAAGATGAAAGAAGAATGAGTTTAAAACCGAAGTCAAGGTGTGGCTTCATCTCATAAAGATGAGGAAATCGCAAGTACAGCTGAAATTCTGTCCGTAGGTTATGGTGTGTTCAGAGACTGGGGCAGAAGCACAGCAGTGAGGGAGAAAGAGGGAGAGACCAAGTACATGTCAGTGAGGAGCCTTGAGGGAATTTTTGCAGAGACACAAATTAAACTTGAGCTGTATCGCCACAGCTAATTTACAAAAGTTATTTTAAAAATTATTTGTGAGACAAGTATTTTATCCAAGACAGTGGCTGCTATTTTGTGGCTGAGACCCGAAGGATGCAAAACCTAATAACTGGTAACGGTTTTGTTCCATCCTCTCTGAACTCCTGTTTTCAGTGGGTTTTGTTTGGCCATTTCAGTAACCCCAGATTGCATATTGCTGAAACATTCCTTTAAATGAAGGTAAAGCTGGGTTTGGCACAAAGTCTGTTAACAATCAGTTTAGATTTGCAGAAATTAGCTGGTGGGACCTCTCTCTAGAATGAGAAGGACACACGTGTGTGTCTGTTTTTCCACTGGAAAACCCTGACTGGATACCAACTGTATGCATGTGTTATCTCCACACAGAGGTTTTCTTCCTTAAGTGATAGTTTGTCCTACACACTCATTTGTTGACAGGATTGGCAGGAGGAGACATAGTTCCTAGATGGATATTAAAGAAAGACAGGACAGGCTAAAGGAGAAGTGAATGGTATGGGACGTAGGGAAAAGGCAAGCATACATTCTAATCACAATTGCTTTAGGGTTCTGGTATTATTATTTCTTCTCTGACTCCTCAGGTTTTTATTAGGGTCAGACAGAGCCACAGGAAATCCCATACAGGGCAGGTACAACACAGCAATGTTGCAATAAGCCAGAAGGCTTGCCTGAGGCCAAAGCAAGCAGGAATAGATGTAGTCATCTGCTTAAAAATTTGAACAAATTAATAGTACAGTGCCCTTTCTTTGTCTAAAGAAAACCTCTCCAGTGGAAGAGCCTGAATCTCCCTCCAAAGAGGTCCTCATCAAATAGTCTTCTTCTAGAACTCTCTTTTGAGGATTGTAGCACTGAAGGGGATGATGTGGTCCAGCTGTTGTAGACCATAATTCAAAAACCTAATGATGATGAATCCAATGGGACAAATGCAGTGGAATGCCACAGAAATTAAATTACTCTGTCTGATAAAAATAGTATTGTAAAATATTATAGAACTCATTTCTAAAGATATCTAAAATCAATCTAAATAACTTAATGGAGAAATATGTCCATTCTACTAAAAGTGTATGCAAGTTCTATACTGACTGTAGCAAGATCTTTCTGTAAGTAGAGAAAAAAGATTAATTCCCATCCTAAGTGATCCTTCATCCTTATGACAGTTCTTGTAGCTGCTTAAGATTTCCTGTAGTTTCACCCTTTCTCCCCAAACTAGACAATATTAATGTATTCTGCATTCATTTACTATGCATTCCCTCTACTCCATATATGCATTATAATATTTGCAGGCAGAACATTCTATTTAATGAGCAATATAAGGTGTCACAGCTCGCCAAGAAAACTAAAGGTTTTTGAGTAGTGGAGATTAAAAAGAAGAAGAAATTCCAGCACTCTAAATTGTAAAACTTTACACCTTACAGCTGCCAGCTGTAATCCACAAGGAGACAGCATTCTTAGGCTCCCAGGAACATAGACTGGGCTATTTTTCAGCAAATACTCTTGTTGTTCCTTCAGAAAGGGAAGGAAAGGGAAGACAGAAGTCCCAAACCCCAGAAGAACCTCTACATATAGAGTACGTAGCAATTATGAGGAGTTATTTTGTCCTTGAGTTGTGGAAGGATTGTGGTGATTTGATAAGATCTGTTAAGATTACATTTTGCTTGTTATTGCAGTTGAAATCTGACAGCTGAAATGTTACACAGGCTAAGTCACATTAAGCCTGAGAGGATTTTCACAATGTAGCATTTACATAAGATAAGGGCATAGTGGTTTCTGGTTCTTTTTAACTGAAATACCTTCATCTTACTTTTATCACATTATTTTTATCTTAAACAAGCTTCTACTATAAGATTAAATGTATTTGTTTCAGAGGCTTATTTTAATAACCCATTTTCTTAATAATGTTAATAAATTAGCATCAGACAAAATCTGCAGTGCAGTTAAGATTCCTGAAGTTGCAGCTAACTTGCAGAAGTGAAGCAATGCATTTAGCACTGAGGGGTACTGGGCAGCACGTTGCTGTGCTGACACCTTCAAGGAAAAACACTACATCCTTTTCTGAGTAAATGAGAGGCTGAGCAGCTCTAACAAAAGAAGGAGTAATGGAAAACTGATCTCATATAGCTGCATTTTAGAAATGATCCTGCTAATAATTTTTCATCTTTTTAATAAAAGGATATAAAAATTCCTGTATATACATTGTGGAGAAGTTCAGTGTGACATGTCAAAAAAACGACTGGAAAGAATAGCCTCACAGCTCTTTCTTTCTTTAGTAATCTTTCATTAGTGTTTCCAGTATGTGAATCTCTCTTATTTCATTCAAATGAAACATGTTTTTATTCTAATTTCATTTAGTTTTCATTTGTAATGTCTCTTCAGTAGATTTTCTGGGGTCGTGTGATTTCTCTTCTCCTACTACATGTGTTGACCACAGGATAAACTTACAGGTTACCACAGTATCTTGGACATGAAAATAGTCCTAATGCAACAATTTTTTCCAGTGTTGTAAACTGGGCATGGACAGTTTAAGAAAAGTCAGTATATCTTTGAAAAAAATGATTCTGTCTTTGACTTCTTTTCCTGTTCTCAACACTGTAGTAATCTGTCAGCTTTATAACCATACTGCAAGAGGCATGGATGCCTCTTCCTCCCTTGTATTTCATCATGTATCATTTCCAAATGCTTTGGAAGCACTCAGTAAAGCTGCACAATATCCCTTTTTTGAAGACTTATTGCATGCATGTTCTCAAACTGGATGTTTTCTATGGATGCTTGAGTGCTTTGTCACATCTCCTTCTCTTTTTTCCTCCTTCAGTTGACCTGTGGCCCAAGCTGTCTTAATTCAGGCACTTTTGTTGGGCCTCATTACACTGAAATGTGTATTTTTATAGATGTTTCCCTTTGATGTTGACTGTGAGGTGAGTACATTTCCTAATGGAACATACTTCAAAGAGTTTTCACTCTTTCACGGATGTTCTTTGGAGAGAGATGAGGGAGAGACATCTTGAAAATTAAATGTAAATTAATCCTGAAAAGGCTTAAACTGCAGATTGCTCATCTCAGTAATAAGTTCTGGCCAATGCAAAAGGCCAGCTGGAAGAGAGAACCAGGATCAGCCCATGTGAGTGGGAAGATGGAAGGGGTTAGTCAGGCCCTTCCACAGCCAAGAGTTTTAAGAGATTTTCGTACCCACTGTCATCACTCTTCCCTCTCCCCACCTCCTCCAGCTATCCCGCTTTTTTCCTTGAGCTCTTTTCAACCACTGCCACATTTTTTCTGGAGCAGCAGAAGCCAAGAAACCTTACTCGTATTTGCCCCTTCTGTTCAATCTCGCTCTGCCTTGGCCCACATGCACCATCACCTCTGTGGAGCACTGACCCCTTCACAACTCACCCTGTGCTTCAAACCACCCCTTTCCTCAGTCACCCCTTCCTCTCATTGTGTTCACCCCACACTTTTTTTCACCCAAGACTTTGTTCTCATTGACACAAACTCTTCTTTCCCCTACCAAAATAAAAGATTCACTGTGTAAATAAAATTTATACCTGAATGCATGTCCATGAGAGACAGTGAGAGGAAAAAAGACAAGTGAAGAACAAGGAAAGCTAGAACAAGGTCTGCTAGAAGCAAAGGTACCCACTAAATCCCTTGTGTGACTTCACTAAGCTAGTGTGCAGGAAGACAGGAAACATCGAAATAATTCAAAATGGGAAACAATAGGAGAAAAACCTTCATATGAGTGGAAAAATTCAGCACTTCATTGTCACAGACTGGTTTATAATACTACATGGAGGACTGAATCAGGAATTTATGTTGAAGGGGCATAAATTTAAAGGAATATTATTAAGGACCTATGAATATGGGGAAAAGAGAACATGATAAGATCATTATTTTCCTAGAAGAATTATGTCTCTAATCTTTTGCTATTAGACTCTGACCTAGTATGTAATACATTACAGAAAAAATATTTGTCTTATTTCTAGATAAAGATATTCAATTTTTTGAATCAATTTTTTGCAGGGATGTAAATATTATAGCTGAAATATAGCTTTCAAAGGAAAGTGGGGAAATGTGCAGGTGATTTAGATCCACCATTTGTACTTTATAGATAATGGTATTGATTACTTGATTGCAAATGACATGCCTGGAAATTTTTTGATGTTAAACTCTAAGTGCTTCATAAATCCGGTAAATGAATCATGCTGATGACACTCTACCAAAATCATAGACTGGCTAAAAACTTGTAAAAGTTGTTTTTTGAGGATCTTCATCAAGTATTAAAAAATGGGTGTATCGTACCTTACAGAATATAAGTTCAGCAAGGAATTAACATTAGAGGTGAATACCATTATTTTTACATGTGGAAATTACAGTTCTTTCATTTTAAATCTGCTTAAATTTAAGTGGGCAGTTCACAGTATTGTTTCATATAACAAGCTGGACAGTTTGACTGTGTTTGTTGAGAACCTCTGGAACAGAGAGGTCGAAATCTTGGGCCACATTAACAATTGAAACTCTGTTTCATGTGCAGAAAGTTTCCCCAGTAGTGATAACTACTAGTCTTGATTAAGTTATGCAATTGTTCCTGCCTGTACAACTCTCCTTTAATTCATATCTAAGTGGAGGCACTTAATCAGTCTCCTGACTTCTACGTGGACATGGAGACCCAATAGGAGACAGAGCTGTTGCTGAGGAAGGGGACCAAGCTGACAGGCTGAGCTATGATTTTGAAACAGAGGTTTTTTTGTTTAAGGGTATTGATACATGATAAAAGCATCGTAGCAATCACGTATTTGTATTGACAGTAGCATCAGAATAAAGAAAGAAATAACATATAATGGAAACCTCAGGTCATATGCTCATCTATCCTAACACCTGTAAAGGAGTAACCTTCTGTGAAATGCAGTTGGTCCACAAAGAGGCACATATAAAGTGCTTAAATCAAAATACAAGCTTCAGATAATGGCTGAAATAGATCCCCAGAGGATCCCCTTTCCTCAAAGCAACTTTGTACATGACAGCCTGTAAAAGAGAGAAGAGAAACACAGATAATTTTACAATCCTAATTGTGAGAGCTGAGCATCATAGTCATCAATGGATGAGACCACTGTAGACCTACTGTGGTTTTAGGAGAGTCCAGCACTAAAAAATGTTAGCAATGGTACAAATGACTTTTATAAAATACATTTAGCTATTAAAGATCTTGACACAAAGGTGAAGTAATTCCAGCTGTCCTGCTGGACCACACGAAAGTGATACATGATATCTAACTAAGATATTCATACCAGGTGCAAGTGACAGATGCAACCAGCATGATGACAGATCAAGAGTTCTTGTAAATCTCATCAGAAAAGTCCATTTATTAACAGCTTCAGCACTTCCAGTTGTTTCCTGTCAGCAAATCAGGCTGAACTGCTCTCTTAATAGACCTTACAAAGTTTCTGTAATTATCTTATTCTTTATTCTAAATTTTCTGTTGTCAGGCTGATGAGCTACAGGAAAGATAGCTGAAAAGTTCCTTGACACAGACCTGATTTCCACACCCGTTTTGATTTGTATTTGGCTGTATTCAGAAATTTCCTAAGATAAGCCTTTTCCAGCGGAGGAGCAGAACACAGCACAGGTATTTTGAACAACAACAGGGAAGATAGCCCCATTGAACCCCCTGAAAATCAGTCCTTCAGCCACACTGAAGTAGCTCCTGACTGTTAAAATATAAAGGTGAGAAAACTAGGTTGCATCTCTAAGGAATGCAAATTCGTATTTTTATTTATTTGGAGTTTTTGAAGAAGGGTAAAAGTGAGCATGTTGTTTTATATACATAAGGCTGTAACATGAAGAAATAATAGAGAAAAGCAACTGAGATGCAAAACTGGTCCATTATGCTAATGTTATTCTAACCTCCTCTGAGTCTGGTGTTCTTGACTGAGGGTTTGTTTGTAAGCTGGTGATGCCTCACTCTCAATGCTGCTTCAGTATCTGAGCTATTTAATTTAGTTGCAGTCTGATTAGTGATACCAGTGTAGATGTATACATCTCAGATCTCCAACATTCAGGTCAGTTATGGTTTGTCAAGAAATTGTTGTAAGAGAATTCATAGTGAAAGAACTGTCTTAAAAATTTCTTATTTCCTTTCTGTTTTTTCCTGCACAGAGGGTAGTCTTGTATTTTCAGTCTGCATAGCCTCAGGCAATTTACACAGTGCAGAATAATACTATTCTATTGAGAAATGAATTACAGTGAGAGGTATTAGAGAGCTCTGTAACCTCAGAACGTCAGAAAGACAGCGCTCCACCGAAGGCACTGCAAAACTCCCCATTAGCCAGGTTTTGGAAATCAGTTACATCTCTGTGAGGAAGCCTACCTATTGCTCTCAGAGTACTCATCCAGCTTATTCAGGAAGGACACAGGCCCAAAATCATATCTGTACTGAAACTTCAGAACTTGAGAATGGATTTAAGCATATCAAGATCCATTACCTGCATGTTTTCTAGCCATATTAGTAGCTGTGGCCCTGCTTCCGCTCCATCTTAAAGTCTCTTCGCTCTTGTAGAACTTCTGTCCTCCTTCCTTTTTCAGTGACTTGAACATTTTTGGGCGAGGGAACAGAGGGCAGGTGTCCCATTGCACTATTGTTAGGTACTGTCTTTGTGCATCTACTGACTTTGACCAATTAGGGTCATGCTCATCAGGAAAACAATTGGGTGCTGAAAGACTAACAGGCATTTGTAGACCTGTCCGGGAAACTTCCCAATCTGACCATTCATGACCATTCTCTGGCACTCACAATCCCAAACCAGAAACTTTCACTGCTGGGATCGAAACCTCTTCTCAGCAGTTCCAGTGGTCTGATGGGAGCCCCACTTGACACCCTGCACACCCCACTCACACACAGTCAGACCAGGTTTCCTGACTGGTTCGATCCCAAGTTTACTATCTGAGCAGAGGCTCAGATGCCTCATTCCTTAGAGCTATTTATTCACGTCACTGTAACACAGAAACAGCCCAAGCTGGTGCCTACGAGGAGGGACCCCAACACAGGACCCCTCGGGCTTTCATACCCTCTATGTCTACCCGAGCACCAGTCTTGTCCTTCCTCCTGAGGCCTCGGCTCCTTCTGTGTCTCTCAGTGACCGTGCACCTTGCTGGCACTACCTCTGTTGTGTGCTTTGTTACCCAAAGTGTTGGCAGTTCACAGCCTCTTGTCTTGGGCTCCCACGCAGAGCTCAATCTGCATCTCAATCTGCAGCTTGCAAATAGAGCTACCTGCACCTGACATACTCCTCAACACACCATGCCCCCAGGCTGACTTCTAAGGCTCTGCCATCAAAATGGGCTCAAAATCAGCTTGGGCAAAAAAACCATTACGTAACCACCTGTGACTACTGCAGGCCCTGTGCAGGTTAGTGGGGAGCTGTTTCAGCCAGTTTCACTCTAGCAGGGTAGATAATTTTGTATAGCTCTCTTCTAGATGACTTGCAGTACTTTGCTGTTTCTGTACCTGGCAGGTACGTTGCAGCTTTGGTACATCTCTCTCTGATGCTTTTTTGTTTCTTATAACTGGTCTCTAGGGCACACCGTAAGATTGCAGAGGATTATCCTATGTCTTTTCTGTTTGTCTTTTCTTCCTTGTCCCCAGTTCCCAAAGCCCTATGATTAGCATTTTGAATTTATTCCTTTATACAGCGTCGTTTGCACACTACAGGCTCTAGCCTGCATTTTTATATTTGCAGCTTTCTGAACTCACACCAATGACAACCAACACATTATATTTGCATATATATAATATAATTTCATATATATATTTGCATATATATATGAAATATAATTAATAACATTCTTAATTAATAGACAACTGTGATGATTGGCATCACATAAAGGCTTAATCTGGCAATAAAATACTTCTGGCTAATTCATTGTTCCTACCCCTGATACCTTCCATTAATTTTAGAGGGATTTCTACTGTGGAGTCTTCATTGAGAACCTCTTTGGGAAAGTACACAAACTGGGGTGTCTTGCAGTGATTAGGCCTTAGCCTAATTTTTACTCAGTCACATAATCTCCTCCCCTTTTTCTGTGAGCCGCTGAGGTGGATTCACATACTGAGCATCATTTTTATTTAATGGATGCAAAATATCTGCCTAGTGATCACCTTCAGATATACCTTCAGATGTACCCTGACCCATTAGCTTCATCATCACCTACAGCCATTCTCTCTGTCAGGGCTACTGGATTCATCCCCTTTCCCCGCTCTGTGAGAATCCCACTGGAAGAACTGTAACACTCTTGTCTCAACAGTCAGATTTGTCAGTATAGGAATACTTGGTAAGGTTTTCAATTTATTGCAGATTTAATTTTAAAGTATGGTTTTAGAAAAATCTCTGACCAAACCACCATAGGGCTCCTTTTCTCCAAAGCTGTAGTTTGTCCTTCCTCGTCTGTGCTAGTGCCAAGCCAGAATGTCTGCAGTGGCAAAGCAGCAGGGATGTGTTGAGGCACTTGCTCACCTACTTTGGTCCATGATGCAACCCTCAACACTGATAGCAATTCTGTGCTCTGTCCTCAGCTCTAACAATAATTGAACCTGCAGAAGTCCATCCTCAAGCCCCAGAACACACTCTTATACCTGCCCACCTTCTNT
Source organism: Pachyramphus minor (assembly GCA_013397135.1). Lineage (NCBI taxonomy): Eukaryota > Metazoa > Chordata > Aves > Passeriformes > Tyrannidae > Pachyramphus > Pachyramphus minor. Next base: position 174,764 of record VYXB01007924.1, read on the forward strand.
CATATATATATTTGCATATATATATGAAATATAATTAATAACATTCTTAATTAATAGACAACTGTGATGATTGGCATCACATAAAGGCTTAATCTGGCAATAAAATACTTCTGGCTAATTCATTGTTCCTACCCCTGATACCTTCCATTAATTTTAGAGGGATTTCTACTGTGGAGTCTTCATTGAGAACCTCTTTGGGCAAGTACACAAACTGGGGTGTCTTGCAGTAATTAGGCCTGACTCAGTCACATAATCTCCTCCCCTTTTTCTATGAGCCGCTGAGGTGGATTCACATACTGAGCATCATTTTTATTTATTGGATGCAAAATATCTGCCTAGTGATCACCTTCAGATGTACCTTCAGATGTACCCTGACCCATTAGATTGTTATCCATCATCACCTACAGCCATTCTCTCTGTCAGGGCTACTGGATTCATCCCCTTTCCCAGCTCTGTGAGAATCCCACTGGAAGAACCAGTAACACTCTTGTCTCAACAGTCAGATTTGTCAGTATAGGAATACTTGGTAAGGTTTTCAATTTATTGCAGATTTAATTTTAAAGTATGGTTTTAGAAAAATCTCTGACCAAACCACCATAGGGCTCCTTTTCTCCAAAGCTGTAGTTTGTCCTTCCTCGTCTGTGCTAGTGCCAAGCCAGAATGTCTGCAGTGGCAAAGCAGCAGGGATGTGTTGAGGCACTTGCTCACCTACTTTGGTCCATGATGCAACCCTCAACACTGATAGCAATTCTGTGCTCTGTCCTCAGCTCTAACAATAATTGAACCTGCAGAAGTCCATCCTCAAGCCCCAGAACACACTCTTATACCTGCCCACCTTCTTTCTCCACTCACAGACTTATCCTTAACTGGCTTCTTCCATGTCTCAGTACACAAGAAGGTTGTTCCCATGGGGCATGGTGCACAGAGGCTAGAACCTCTTGTGATAAGCTTATAGCCCAGCTGAGGCCAAAGTTCTGACAAGGAGCTCTCTAAAACAGAGATGGAGAGCCCTCATTGAGTATACAAATACCCTGAAGTATCACTGCCACAAGCCAAAGCTGGAAGGATCCTTTTTTCTCCACCCTCTGTTACAGGGCCCAAGAGCCCAACACCCTCACTGAACAGACTGTCTCTCACTCTCCAGATGTTCGCCCACTCCTGGGCAGTGATATAGGAAAATGTTTCGTGTAGCAGGAACTTTAGCAGTTCCTGCACATTCGTGAAAGCTTTTAATGAGGCTGAGGCTCATTAAAACACACCCAGCTCTCACTTCATGGGAGCTGAAGTGAGGGCATAAAATACCGGATTAGTGTCACTGTGAGTGAGGAGGGTACACCAAGCCTGGTCTTGAAAACCAGGAAAATCATTCTGACACTACAACAGTTAAGTCTTCTGAAGCCCCATTTGACGGCACACTGTCTCTGAAGAGAGAGAAGTTTGATGGAGGCCATAAGTAGGCAGTAGTATGTCAATGAGACAGCCTGGCTGTCTGTCTCCTTTTTATGCACAAAGCCCAACGTTTCTTTGTTCTCCCTCTTCCATCAAATCACAACTACCACCTTCAGCAGCCAAGCCACTGAAGTCTACAGATCACTCACTGTGATCTGAGTCCATATCCCGTCCTTTTTTGAACTGATCACTCTCCTTTTGTTGTCCAATCAATATGTGCAGAGGTCAGCATGGAAACCAAATGGTTCTTTCAGATGCTGCCTCCTGGATGAACATGTTTAGAATAGGGAGATCAGTTCACAGCTCTTGTCCAGAGGATGGACTTTACAGGAAGTAGCTAAACAGACTAAATTCTATATCGACAAGGAGGTTCAAAGAGTCTACAAATGTAGACTTGTGTTATTTATTTTCTGCTCAGAATCTGGTCCTCATGGGATTCCCTCTTAGGCATGCTCTGTAGCTATCTCTGTGATAGAAAATACCAGGTTCTGCAATGAGGGAGGAATCCGAGAACTTTCATAGTGACACATCATCTCTCTTTGTCATGAAAGGGTCATATTGGTGTACTGTATATTTCACTGGGGATGTTTAGGTGTTCCTGGCACAAGAGGTTAATGATTGCCTAAAACTGCAAATTTTTGCATCTTTAAAACTGCATCTTCCTGTCCTTCCTACAGCACCTGTAATCCCTCCTCCGTGTGCTGATGTGGTACACCTCAGCTGTCTCCCTAGGTTCTCACCATCCTGCACCTACACGCTGTAAATGAACAGCTGTACATAGCACACTGCTGCAAGCATGTCCAAAGAAAGGGAGGCCATACCATAGTTATGGAGTGTCAAAACATCCGTTGCTTGAAAATCTCAAGCTGAAGCCCTAGATTTGGAAGGTTAAATTTTAGAGTGTGCAGCCTTCATTCTTGAGTCTTCATTTCTGCCCTGGAGGACGCAGTGGATGAAAGCCACTTACTAAGACTTGTTTTTTTTCCAAACATATCCTAGAACATTAAGCACACTTTTTTTTTTCTTTTTTTTTTTTTT
>VYXB01007924.1:177458-196706 GCA_013397135.1 Pachyramphus minor
AAACTTTAAGCCCCCTTTTTTTTTTCTTTTTTTTTTTTTTTGTCTCATATTACTTTAAGGAGTAAGAGTAAAGGGGCTGTCTTTATATTCCTTGTATATCTTTCAGTGATTTGCCTAGCCCAAGCAGGAATGCTTGTATTTATATCTTCTATATTTCAGAGTACTCACTCTGTGGCCAGAGGGTCTATGTATTATTGTTATTTTTGGTCCAGCTTTCAGAGACTGCATATTGCCAACAGGGGTTTTTTTCTGGTTTTTTTTTTCTTTTTTTTTTTGTGAGGAGACAGTAAAAACCTTTGCATTTGACAACGTCTGTGTCTCTTGACTCAGTGCACTTTTGGAAAGCTGTCTCCTCTGGTATTCACACTATATCATCCCCCACCACAAGATAATTTAAAATAGGATATTTCCAGTCCTGCCAGCTTTCTCTAAACACAGCCTGTGAGTTGAGAATGAGCTCCATATATGCATGACGTGTATCGTCATGGACATGCCAATGGGAGAGGGGCAGTTAGGATAATTTGGGGTATCCTAGGACACTTTGGGGAGAATTGAGGACCTCTCATGAGACTTCCTTCAGGACCTTCATTTTCATTCATTTCAATAATGCATTTTCACCCCCAGACCATCAGCCTTCACAGACCCCAAATAAAGCACTGAAACACAATACCTGGACAGCAAAGTTTCCTATTCCTCAGGCTGCCACAGAGAAACAAGGTGACGAGGCAAAAGCAGAAATTTATTCTCCACGAGGTAATGGTTTGAGCCGCATCTGCCTCTGGAACAGCCAATGCATGCCCTCTAGTAAAGGTACAATGGGGGTTTCAATGCTGGAGGGTACTGCCTTTTTTTTTACACCCAAAGCTGGCCCTGAGCATGATAAGGACAAATATGGCATTCTTGCATTTTTAGAATGGCTACAATCTCTATTTATTGAAGATATGAGTCAGTTAAGGTGAATAAAATCCATGTCTGAATACACGCCTTGGAAAAAATGACTAATCAGACATTGTTTTAAGAAGTGGCTAAATTAATAATAGAAGAACCTGAAATTCTTATTTAGAAGAATTTAATATTATAATTTAAATGCTATTTAAATATCAATACCTCTTTGAATCTTGTACAATGTTTTAGAAGCATTTAGGTACCTAATTCCCTTTAATATCAGAGATAAGGCACAGAAATATATTTCCAATATCTATATAGGATCTCAAATGCATATAAAGACCTGAAAACACTGAAAACATAAATTTGGTTTGTGGTTTTGTTGCAAAGTTTTATTCACAGACTGCCTTGCCTTTACCAAGAATTTGTCCACTGCTTTTTGGTGTTTTTTTTTAATGTTTAAACACTTTGAACAGTTGTGTTTGTCCTCAATGTAACTAATCTCACAGAAGGATTATTGGGCTTGTAGAATTTGTTTATATTTATAAATCTTTTCTCTCATAGCTGAAACATTCTTCAAAGCGAGAAGAAAGTTTCTGCTAAAAAACTCCCTTTCTTTATATAAAATGTACTTCTGTTTTGTTCAAAGGAGGTCATGTACCCTGAGTAGGCTGGCATGAATGAGTGTATGGCTTCACATACAGTACACAATGTACTTTTTTTGGTAATTTTCTTAATCTCTCCCAGTCCCTGCTCCCTTTATACCCACAAACTTTAATAAACTGAAAAAGAAATCATGTGAAGGCTGGAGCTTTCAAACCAAAAATGCAGTACTTGAAATGAAACAAAATGATCTCATACATCTCTAATTTTTAGTGCCTTTTCTATGTTTAGTAGACAGCTTTACTTTTATAAAACTCGAGTCCTTGTCAGCCTTGAAAATGCCATTTATTGACTTTAAGTCAATTGTATTTACTTTAAGAAAGTGCCTCTTGCATGTGTCCATACACAATAACTTTCCAAACAAAATATTAAGAGTTTTTTATGTTGATCAAGAGATCTAATTTCAGTGTCAAGCTATTCTCAAACTGGGCTAAAGTAAAGCAAAAGTTTTTCAGTGTACTGTGGTACAGTTTTGCACTTCTACATCTGACAGTAGAATAATACACACTGGGCGTGATCCAACAGAGAGTGGCTTTTGTGTCTGTTGATCCTGGACATTTCAAGAGCCCCCCAGGATCTCTAGTCAAAAAGTCTATTTTTGATTCTAATGGGAGAAGAGTGCTTCCTTCTATGGCAGCAGACTGCCAAATTATGCAGGCCATGCTGGCTCTTTCCTGATTGGCACTGCATAATAGCTGTGGTAAAGATTTTAGTTTTTACCTCTAAAGCTAGTTTGGCATGAAAGATTGATAAGCTGATGACTGAAACCCAAATGCAGTATATCATAAGAGAACATACACAGAAAGAGCTGCTGAGTGTTTTCCCCTTTTGCTCAGTAAATGAACTAACTAGCTAAATCCATTGTTAGGTATCTGTTAAAGGGCTTTTGTTTTCCCATAAATAACCCCTGCAAGTTTTGAAAATTAAATCAGCCATCTCAAGCAGGCTTTTGGAAATGCCACCAGGGCTGAATGCAGTCAGCATGCTCAAGAAATCATTTGTCATGATTGAATCAATGGGCCAGAGCAAAAATCTAAAGACAGGCCGAAGCAGAATGTCAGGTTCCATGCATACAATCACTTCAAAAATTATTTGTCCAGCAACAATTACATACCTGTTGTATCCTGCATATTAAAGAAAAAAAATACTGAAGTGGGAAGAATACTATATTTATTAAAATAAGCAGAGCATAGCTGCAGCCAGAGATGTAGGCAGCAACAGGAAATTACTGACTGCCTCTGTTGATACCTTCCAATGCTGAGGATCCAAAGCTGGAATAGGTCCCTGGTTTACTGAAGTACTTAAGAATGTGTTTGATTCCCAGTGAGTTCAAAGGGACTTAATCTTGTCCTTAAAATAAGCATCTGCTTAAATTTTAGTTGAATGAGGACCTACTACCATTTTTGTTGGAAACATCCACTGACTTCCATGACTGCGGAATTAGACTCCTAAATAGGACTTGTAGAACCGTGGATCTGGACCTTACTTGTTCACCTGTTTTGCTTGATGTATCTGTCCTGAGTACATACATATTTATCCAGCCCTGAACTGGTTAATGGATTAAGGAATATCCTTACTAGAAATCTCAGCTGATTAGGACGATAGAGCATGACTCAGCAGAGTATTTGAGCGTGACCACACAAGCTGGATAATAAAATGAGGTTGGTTGGTTTTGATCTGGGAATGCTCTGAATAAAGTTACTCCCCAGTTATTCCCCATTCATTTTCTCATAGGCCAGATACAGCTACGAGGACATGTTAGGTGGAACAAGGTATAAGGCTCATGGGGTTGCAGAGCAAAAGAGGCTCTGGGATTTCACAAAGATTCAGACCAGAGGCCATGCTGCAGGGTGGGCGAGGTGGAAGCCGTGGTGAAAGTGTCACGCACAGCACGCAAGGTTTGACGGGTCTGTGTGGAGCCCCATTAAAGTCAATGAGAACGAAACACACGCTTTGCTCCACAGAGATGGGATTACTCATGTGCCTAAAATTAAACATGTGGTTAAGTGCTTTGCTGAATCAGGGCCAGAGAGATGGAAAATGAGCACTGCCAGTACTGATTCTCCTTCATTCTCTTTTCCACACAGCTGCCTCCTGACGCCTGCTGATTCTTTTGTAAATAAGGACTGTAGCTATAGTACTTATTAATTACTGAAAGAAACTAGGCCATATCCAAAGTCCTGTCCTCACAGACATCCTATTTAGTCAAAACTTCCATTAACACCAAATTAAAATTTGACTCCATGATCAGAAAAATGGGATTCTATAGTGTAAGAATAGAGATGTTCCTAATACAATGGATGGAGATGAGTTTCCTCTGACAGAACAAAATTGGTGAGAAAGTATAACTAACAGAAAACTCCAAAGGAAAGGTAAATTTTCTATTGGGAAATACACAGTAGAGACCTTCTTCTGCACTTTTGTGCGCACTTAATCAGTTAACTTGTCAAATCTTTTATCAGCAATTGGCTTTCATTTTACCATAAATAACTTTTAAAGTATCTGAGAAGATTACATATATTTGCGCACAATAGAATTATTATTAACACAATTGCTCATTTAAAAGGTCTGTTAATAATTACTAATTTGATCCATCATACAAAATACCTGTGGTCACATCAAATTGTTTCTTTAGTTTTAAAACCAAAAATGCAAGCTAGAGTGTGGAGTCTGTTTGAATCAGGGAAAATGTCATATGTGTGTGTTCAACATAAAAGACTGTTCATATGACAAGCATCTGGATTTATGTTACATAAACTTGGTAAATCACCATATTCTTACATTTCTTCACCACTTTTAGAATGACGTTCAAAGAGTTACATTCAATCTTCTGTTAGAATAGGCTATACGTCTGTCCATGTAAGCACCCCATGAGAAAACAATTGAGATAAAGTATATATGAATTAAAATGATACTACAGATATTATAGCTTAATAAACTGTGTTTTATTTTTTCTAAATTATAAAGGTATGGATTTTCTGATAAATAGAGATGATAGGGCTTTGATGTGCAAAATAGGCAAGATCTAGACCTTTAGAAAATCTTGTCTTGCCCCCTCACAGTGCAACAAAGTCTAAAAGATTTTGGAACTTTTAAAATCTAAAAGATTTTAAAACTGTATAATGTGTGGTTTGTTCTGTTAAGTTAAATCAATATTAGACTTAAGACTGAGGAATTCTGAGAATTTTTACACAAGTCATTTAACTTATCTCTTTCTCCACTAGTCAGTCTATGTAATAGTGTGTTACTGATAACTGACTTTGAACCAGTGCAGTAAAATGGACTCAGAATTATAAAAAGGTTGAAGATATTAGATGAAAACTGATATATAAGTACAAGTTATTATGTCTAATATATATTAAGTATAATATAGACCCTACATTGTAATTAATAATAACCAATAATAATACTAGTAATAATAATAATAATGCAATGCACAACAATCCTTGGAAAACATGGTATCTCTCATTACTGCCAGTAGATCTGGGAGAAAGCGAGTTGCCAGGCTGGACGCATATCAGTAAGGTTTTGCTAAATATAGACTAACCCCAAGAAATGCAGAAGTGGTCACATACTTCTGCCATGCTCCAGAGAACCATAAAATTTCTTAAACCCGTACTTCAATATTCAACTCCTCTCTTAGTTCTTGCTTTCATAATCATCATGAAAAGCACAAACTAAGACAGTTGGTTTGGGTTGTTTTTTGTCAATCCTCACATATTAAATGCGCAGATATTATGTCTGTGGTGTTTTAGGTGTAAGGGGGATATGCATATGCCATACACATTGGAAAATAATTAATGTCCCTTCCCAAAACAAAAAGGAGAGCCCAGTCCTCACAATGTCCATTATCTTGCAAGAGCCACTTTTCTTTAGCCATTGTGCCTGTACTTACACTTCCACAGTTGAAAGCTGAAGACAGAGAGAAATAGATCCATGTCAAACTTCTTTTCTCCAACTGACAGCTGAAGAACTTGGTGGCTAAAACTCAAAAGTGCTGCTATCTGTTAGACTTTCCTGAGGAGCTGGTGTTTGCTTTTTTTTTGTCTGCAAAATAATCACCTTATACTGAGCACAAGTAAAATGCATTTAAAAGAAATACATATTTTCTGTTTCAGCATTACTGTTTATGAGGGATTGAAGGGTGTTTAGGGAATGCAATCCATGAAAGATGCTTTTTTTGTGAATATCTGTGACAAGATTAATATTAGAGTGACTATAACTTTACGAGACCAGCTCACTTTGGAAGATGGTGATATTTTGATGAATCTGCTACTACAGGAAGCAGATAAAAGGGAACAATGCTGCACTGTTCTGAGCAGCAATGGATGCCTAGGCATATCCTAGTGGAAGCACTGACTTGTGACAGTTTACCTCTGGCACTGGAGTATGCAATTTTCCTCTGTCTACATCACCATCATCTGCTTCCTCACTTCCTCTAACCATTTTATAGTGCTGGTGTAATGGTCTGAGAACAGTTCTTGCAGTCCTGTGAAAAGACATACCAAACTGGGTACAAGAAGATCAGGGTGTAATAGGAGGTGAGGTATCACAGTATCAGAAGATACATGTATTTTCATACATATTTTTATGAGTTTTAATATATTTTTTAATATGTGAGTTTTCTGTGATGCTCTGAATGTCACAGAAAAATCTATTGTACAGGGCCCAGGACTAAGAAGCCTGCATGATTATCTGTCCCAAAAGTGAGGAATGGAAGCTGGAATACCTCTGCCTGTCAGTTCTTAGAGTGATTTCAAGAAGATAAGGTCCCTCCGTGTAATGTATCCTTCCAGGAAGGACATTGAGGTGTTGGAACAGGTCCAGAGAAGAGCGACCAGGCTGGTGAAGGGACTTGAACACAAGCCCTACGAGGAGAGGCTGAGGGAGTTGGGGCTGTTTAGCCTGGAGAAGAGAAGGCTCAGGGGAGATTTCATCACTTGCTACAACTCCCTGAAAAGAGGTTGTAGCCAGGTGGGGGTTGGTCTCTTCTCCCAGGCAACCAGCAGTAGGACAAGAGGGCAAGTCTCGAGCTCTACCAGGGGAGGTTTAGATTGGATATTAGGAAGAAATTGTTTACAGAGAGGGTAGTCAGGCACTGGAATGGGCTGCCCAGGGAGGTGGTGGATTCTCCGTCCCTGGAGGTGTTCAAGAAAAGACTGGATGTGGCACTTAGTGCCATAGTCTAGTAACTGTAGTGGTAGTGGATCAAGGGTTGGACGTGATGATCTCAGAGGTCCTTTCCAACCCATCTGATTCTATGATTCTGTGATTCTGTGATTCTATGTAGCTGAAGAAGCTATTTAGCCTGCAAGTCAGACAGGATACGTCAGGTAAGAATGACCTAGTTTCACTGGACTGGCTAAGATTATAGATATTCTCTGAACTATGACGGAAACCAACCACAAATCATATGGTTCTGCTTGGGAAAACCATGGAAGAATGAGATTAATTTTAACCTTAAAAATGAAGCTCTGTCAATTGGGATAGCTATCGTACAGAGACAGTCTGGTCTGTGCCTGTGGTACCCTCAGCCTACCCAGTAGCTGGTGCAGAGCTGGGGGGTAACAAAGCTGGATTCAGGTAATAGAATTAGAGTTTCATGGCTGGTCATTTTAGCTTCCTGATGGAGTGAGAGCAATACAAGAGCAGGAAGCATGAGGTAAGAACCATGAACAAAGCCTGGGGGGACAATTTGTTATGGTTTAAGATCATATGAGTAGTCTGGAAAGAGTGTCAACAAAATCTGGGTGTGGTAAAAGTGCATCCTAGCAGAAGGTCTTAAAGCAAGCAACAAAACAATAGAAAGGGTTCATGTGATGCAGACGGATGGCCAAATACAGGAAACCACAAAGTGTGCTTGCTGGCAGAGAGGAAGAAGTGTCTGAGAGTGGAAAATCACTGTGATGGCCCAGTAATGTCCAGGAGGGACCCAGACACTTCCTCACATAGCACCAGGAATTGTGTGGGCCACCCTGGCTCTGTGTGCTCAAGGATGGATCAGGAAAGATGCCAGCAGTGAAAGCAGCATCTCTGGGGGAGTGTACGAAAGGGGGGAAAGCAGAGCAGCAGAAGGGAAAGTTGGAGCTAGAAAGAAATACCCATTCCACAGCTGCCCATCACACAAAGTGGTCTGTAAGATCAGTCGAAGGCTGAAAGCAACTTGTCCTGTAAATGACCTTATGAAGGAGAGTAGCTGTCTAAGTGCCCTCTGTCATTTAAGGAAAACGAGAGTCTTTGGGATTATGTCAGAAATTTACAGTGTTTGTAGATGCTCACACCTGAAGCATCTTCACCCAGTGATGAATGAGGGTCACACTGGCCATGAGCCAGAGTGGTCCAACTGCACAGGACTACAGGTAAGCCTGACAACCCATTACCTGAGGAAAAAGTAACCCTTACTGAGATGTCAATGGACTGGAATGGTCTAACATGGGACTGAATGGAAGGAATCACTAGGTGGATTAGCACAATACAAGCTTGCAGCACATATGAGTGTCACAGGCTTTTTTGGTAAAACCTGACATACAGCAAAATATAGGAACACATGAAATATGTAACCTTGTTTTAAAAGTTTTAGGTAACCCTGCTGTTCCCAGTACATGCATTCAATCTAATGGTATGCCTTCTAGTTGTCTTCACTGAGTGGGCTGAGTGGCTGGAAGGCTGCAGTGTGGGATCTGTCAGAACATCCCTACAGAAAAGCATTGCCTTTTTTCATTGCTGATGGCAACTTAGTGTTGCCTGAAGACATGTGCAGCAGAAGCATTTGGTATTTTGCCAAAGAAAAACGGAGTGGGTGTTATGCTCAAACTGCTTGGTAGCATTGAACTCTTTGTGTTTCACACATACCTCTACAATGTACCCAAAGCACCATGGAGGCAAAGCAAAATCTGTATGCAAGTCATAGAGGAGACTGACACTGAAAAGTGATGGAAGCTGGCTCGATTTGGCTGAAAAAATGGGGTGGAAACAGGCACTAGTACAGAGTCCTATGCCAGCAAGCACTGATAAGGACGGAGTGACCACCAAGGGGCAGCCTTTTCTTAATTGTTTTGTCACATTGTTTCTAGGATCTGCTGCTCTACTATCCCTACTACACCACTCAGATATTTGAATAAATAAATAAAGTAGTGTTTGTGAAAGTGGCCTTGAGACCTTGTAAATGTCAGTCAACATAAGAACGCCCAGTACTGTCTGCTTCTCAGGGATAGGATACATGGAGAGGTCACAGAGTCTGCAGAAGATACGTAAAATGCCCCGGCTAACACGGGAAGAACCACTGATCAATATTTTACACCTGAATGTGATGAAGTGTAAAAGTGTGATTAATGGGGTAATTAAATTCCCTTGCTTCCAGCAGAGACCTGAACCTGGACTTTAAGGGTTTTTTTCAGTACCATAATATTTAGCTAGTTTAAAGGTACTCCTTCATTTCATTTTGAGCTTATGTCCCAATTTGACAGAGGTACAGTGAAAAATTATGTCACATTGTCAGCAAAAATTATTAGATTATGATCTTTTAATCACTCATATTGAGCATGAAGGCCCTGATTCAGCAATGAATTTAAGTGTGTTTTGAATTTTAATTATATGTGAAGACCACTGTTATGCAGAAAAGTGTTTAGACATGCGTTTATATGTTCTGGTGAACCGAAGCTTGAGAGCAATAAGAAGGCATCTGGCACTTACCTAAGAGCAATCAAGGGTGAGTCATAGTAGTGAAACTGAAGATGTGGCCACAGAGGGTTATTACATAGAGGAGTCTCCCAACCCTGTACTGCTTATTCTAGTCTTCAGACTCCTGAAGTGTCTTTTTTTGCAGGTTGAAAACGCATTATGTTACTTGGGTTTTTTCCTTTCTTGTCAAGCGAGGATGATGAATATGGGAATGTTTGTTTTTTCATTGCACTTTCCACTGGACAAATAATTCCCAGCATGCAATGGCGACTGTTAAACAAACACCTGCTGTAAAACTGATTGAAAGGCTCCCATTGATTCTAAGGAAAGCTGCTTCAGGCCCTGGGTGAGTCACTGCACCAGCCCTGGTCTCAGCACTTCATGTCTTGTCTCTGTAATGCGGCAGCCGATCAAGGTCTCCCAGACAGTGACTAACAAATGCATAGATCGGGGAATCATTTCCCAGCCCTAAAGTCTTCTGACAGCAGGTTACTGCCTCCTTCTAGCTGTTTCTTTTTTTCTAGGTGTCTCAGTCATCAGTGCAAGCTACCCTGGGATGGCAGAATTGTCTCTAACATCACCTGGCACAGCCTCTGGGGTAGATTCTGCAAGCACTGTACTTGGATGCGGGGCACCACTGCTCCATGTGCCTCAGCCATGATGCTAAGGGAAGAATTTAACAACCTGTCAACTGAAAGTAATAAATGAGATAACTCCCCAACTGGTTATCAGCTGTTTTACCTGCAATGCCCAAGACCATTTAAATCTTACTATGACTGATTAAAAAACATAATGGAAAATTGATTTTTTTCTGCTTTATAGGGGGAAAATCAATGCAGATTAAGGCCAGGAGGAACACCAAAAGAGAAGAAATGCAACTGAAAATTCCACTGGACTCAAACCCAAGCCAAGAGTATATATTCTAAACTGCAGGAACACATGCTTTCGAAAGCCTACCAAGTCTCTGCACTGGTAAAATAAGCTCAAACAAACTTGAACGCAAATTGAAAATAGATGGGGTGTCTCTAAGTGAAAAGAAACAGTTATCCTCTGCACCTGCTAATAAACACAGTTCTTTTGTTTTGTTATGAAATGCCTCTAACTTAAAATACTGCCTGAAAGTAAACTCCTTCATCAAAGCATCATGAATTCTTCAAAGGCATTTTGGAAGACACTGTAAACCATAGGCTTTATTGTGGCTTTATTTAGGATTTGAGGAGAGAGAATATCGAAATCAGAAAGGAAGAAAGACAGACAGACAGAGGAAACGATTACCTTTCAATCTCTCTGATTTAGAAAGAATAACATTCTTCTCTCTTCATCTGTTATATTATATACTTACAGAATAAGATTTGACAATGTGGGATAGAACTGTAACTCACTGAAGTGATACCATCCTGCGTTGAATGCCAGGGATTTCTGAACCTGGGATTCTTCCTAGAACGCCATCCTCCCACTGCTTTTGCATTAATCACTGTGTGCTCTCCTCTGTACCTTTCCAGCAGAAGGGATTACTGCAAAGGGTGGGCAGCCATGCTGCCAGATCTGCTAAAACTACAGCAGCAAGTAGATACTTTTTCTACTGGTGATGGGGGCATATCTGGCCAAGGATATACACCTGAGCTTGTTGTTAAGTTTTGTAGGCCTTCCCAAACACTTAAGCATTTCACCCCATAAGGAAAGTAGGCTGGGAAAAATGCTAGGCCATCCAGAAGCACCAGATTCTGTGATAGGAACACCAGAAGAATTACCTCAGGATGAATATAACTGGGAAACCGCAGGCACTGCATATAATGGATACTGGCCTCATCCTCAGCTGCCTGCAGCTGGAGAACCCTGAGCTCAGTATTGCAGGAAACCTACTCCAGTCTTGTTCTACCCTTTTTTTTCCATCATGTTCTCTACTATGTGTGTGTTTTTGTCTATCCTTTGCCAAACTTTGACCATCAGAAAACTTATAAACTCAAACGAAACCATTTGGCTTAAAAAGCTGCAATAAAAGTGAACATTGGGGAACATGAATCAGATAAATGTGTCTCTCTGACAAGAGTTTGTTATTTCTACTGAAAAATAATTTATTATTCCATGTGTTTTGCCACTGAAGGTTTGATTTTAGAACACATGTTATAGAAAGTATCAGAAATTTTCTCTGATGCTGAGTTCAAATATATGCAAAAGACATTTCTCCTTTTTTTTTGCATGTTAATAACGTCACAAAAATCTCCCCATAGAGAATATGGCAAAGATGGAGATATATTCACAGATAGACTATGCGAGACACGCAGCCAACTTTTGTGTATGTACCAAAGCAAAGATTACTGAAGTGACCTAAGGATTTGCCCCTGTTCACAAAATCGAGCTCATGCTCAGTTTCTTTTTGGTGGTAAAGCTCTTGGGTTGTTAACAACATTTTTGGAGTCTAGCTTAGTAGCCCTTTTGCCTGGCTGGCGTTGCCCTGGGGCAGTACTTATCAGATAGTATTCATGACTAACTTTTTTCAGGATTCTTTCAAAGCTAAAGAGAAATTCTTATTTAAGGAGAGTTGGAACTGCAAACAAAGAAACTTTTTTCTTATCTGATTTCATCTGTGACCAGGGGAAAAGAAAAGTACTTTGTGGGTTGTTTGTGGGTTGTTTGTACATATAGAGGATTGTGTCACAGCAACCTTTTAGCCAACTACCATCTGCTGCTGCTAATGGAAACTGTGCAAATCGGCCCAAATTAGGCAAGTCTCTGAGACTAAACCATATGAAGAATGAAGAATCTGCAGTCAGTTAAATCTTCAAAACGAAATTCTAAAATGGGTGGGTTTCTTCCAACACCCTCACTAAAATAGGCTGAGAAGTACAACAGTGCAGTGCTGAGGGTGAGTCCAGGGAAAGAGGGATAACTCTGAGGTAATGGAAAAGGCAGTTTCCTGGAAACAGTTCGAATATGCCCTGTGCTTTGGATGGGTCTATATGTTGTGGGTGCTGGGAATAGGATGGAGAGCCAGGAGGAATCACTTGGCAATACGTATTTCAGCAAAGGACTTCAATAACACAAGACAACCAAGCAGACCCACCTTGCACATGCATGTGTTTAATCGCTGTGGTGATGGGTTAGTGAATAACAGCCTGATGCCAAATGGATATCAATGGGATCAAATCATGCTTTTGGACATAGGAAGGAGCATTCCTTGTTGCACACAGAATACAGCAGAGTGTGGCAGCAACTCCCTGAACCCATGGTAGAGCTCTGGCACGTGAACAAAAATCTGGCTCTAACCCTGTGCAACAAGGACCATGCATGTACACACGTGCACACAATTACATGGCAAGAATGTAACAAGAAAATTGATTATAAAATATTACAGAAAGCCAATAATCCTGGTTTATATCTTTCTTTCTCCTTGATGCGTAAGAGAACTTGGCTATTTTAAAATCTAGGTTCTGTTTACAGAGACAAATTTAATGCTCTTTCTTGTGCAAAATAGAGTAGGAAGGAATTTAAAATGTCGACATTCTTTAGACCTTTTCATGTCTCCCTCTGTATTAAGGAATAGACACTAGATGATAGAAACTGTGACAGTTCTGTGAAGCTATGACAAGTTATATCAGCTGCAAACATGATTCAAAATCTCAGACAATATACCTGCCCTGCAAAATACAGATTTAATCACATGGTAGCTAATATATGGGAAAATTCTTTTGCTGACCATGCAGGTTGCATCTTTCACTCCTTAGTAGATTCAGGAAACTAAATGAAAGCTTTAATACAGAAAGTCAGTATTTTCCATGAGATGCATTCAGGAGGACACTGCTGTTTTCCAAAGATTTCTAATGGGAATGGGAAAGATAACATTCTTTTTACTAACTTTACCTATAAATTACAACAAAAACAATCTCGTGAGGCTAAATTCTCTTAAAGGTCACTGGAAATTGATTGAAGTCCAAGTTTGCTGTTACCAGTGTGGAAAGACCTTGACATAAATGGGTTGGTTTGGCAATGATAAATTTTATGGGAGCTAGAGCTAGGTATATTTTCCCAAACAAACAAAGTAAGCAAACATGACTAGGGAAAAAAAAATAAAAAAGAGAGTAAATAAATTAGAAAGCTGCCACTTTGCAAAACACAGGGAATTCTCTCTCCTGTGCCAATGTACCTAGGAGAAAAATGTGCCTGAATAGGGTCTCCAAATAATTTTATTTTTGTGTACACTGGAGATTATAATCTTCACTTCATTGGATCCTATGCCACACATCAGTGTAACCAGAATCCAGCATCTATATGTGATAGCCAGTAGCCAAGCAATTGACTCACTGTTCACGGAATGTATACAATTCTATTTCTATCTGTGTGACGTTGCAGGGGAGGAATCTGGGTCACCTGCATTTCCTGACTCACTGCAGTCAGTAAAAGCTGTGAATGCTCCACTGAACTGATTAAACTTCTGCTACAAAACTTGTGTACAAAAAAACCCTGAATGGTTCATGTTTTGCATTTTATCATATTTGGAAATAAAACCAGGAACTGCCTTAGCTCTAATTCAAAGTAGCAATGTCTTTAATACACTAAAAATGCAGTAATGTCTTCAGTCTATTAAAAATTAAATTTAATATGACTTTATTGCTGGCATATGCTAATTTTATTTTAAAGTATGGAGGCAGAGGCCATCAGAGATTTCCATTCATGATTTCATGTATACAGAGAAGATGTTTTTCCAATTGAGCAAGCAGAGGAGAAGAGAAAATTTAGTTCTGCTAATTCAGTTGCTGTTTCTGCTTTATTGTTCACTGACAATCTAGAACTCCTTGACTATCCTCTCTGGATTTGTCTACATTGCAGTACAAAATACCATTTGGTTCACATATTCTTATGAAAAATCAAACTGACTCTGCTTAGAGGTAATCAAAGGTTTATTCCTTATAATAATTTTTGCTTGTTTATTTAACTTTTGAGAATTGCGCTTTTGCTGGTGTTAGACGTGTTTTGGTAATGCTGACACGTTTCCTCTAAAATAAGAGTAATCATGGTTTTCCTGGCTTTACTTCATGCTTTTACAGCAGGAAGCCAAGAATGTACTGAAGTTAAGAAGTAAATTAGGTTATTTCAAAGAAAATCTGCAGGGATTGAGGTGGAAATTACACTTGCGTCTTTGGCTGGTTTTGTTCTGCCATGGGACAAAGGTCTGACGTTGCTGCCATAGAGATGTATAATTTTTATCCAATTTTCACAGCCTATATCCCAAGCTGTACGTTTGAAGGACAAATGAAGTAGAAGCAGACAGATCTAGAGTAAAAAACTGCCTTTCAACATCTGCATCACAGGGGAAATGTCAGTACCCTGAAAAGTAGAGGACTAATGGACAACAAAATGACTCGCTTCTTTCTATGGGAACGAAGATGACAAGGAACAGACTTTCAGCTGTTGATGAAGCTTTTCCATCTACTGGGCAGTACAGCTGCCAAGAAATGATGAGAAGCAGGATATGATATACCACTCATACTCCCTATCCTCCACCTGCACAAAATCCAGGCTGTGCGCCACAAACCTCTTGGTTATGTTGCAGGCATCCATCTGTCAAGTAGGACTTTCCTCACAATCAAGGTCTTAGGCCAAATTAATCCCTGAGATAATTCCATTGTGTTTTGTCTAAGGAAATATCAATTACTGTGAACGGAAGGATGATCTCATGATGAAAGCAGATGAATGACTTTGAATCATGGCCGGGATCTCAGATCCAGCCATGATTCAGATCTCAGATCTTCTTCTGTAGAGTTCCCCATATGATCTGGATAAACTGATACAAATGCCAGTTGCCTCAATTTCCCCCCATGTAAAATTAGGTTAATTCTTTTGCTTCTAGAGCCACCTTTTAAGAATCTGTATTCCTTTGAGCTGTTTTGATAAACAGAACAACAACAACAAAAAACGAAAACTGGTATATTGCTATTTTTATGAAGTATGAAAAAACAGTGAAGAGGCTCATGTTCTGGGAAATGACAAATAGACATATGTGCAATTAGGATGTTTACACTGTCAACTTACTCTGAACAAGAAGGATTAAAAACACTTTTTGATCTCTGAGCTATTTCAAAGACAAGGGAGATAAATATGTAAAGCAGTTTAGGATTAGTCTAGAATGGAGTAATATTAAGAAAATCACACTTGAAAATTCAGAAGAGACTGAAAACTGTCTTTTTCTCTGCCATTGAGATATGCTCACCCGTGAGTCACACAAATGTTCTTACATGTTTTGTCCAGACAAGAAACTTCCCTTTAACTATCCTTTTTCCTCCCAGTGAGAGTCTGCATAATTAGATTAGGTCAAACTAAAAATGCACAGGTTTTCTCTCTCTCTCTATCTCTCTCTGTCCAGTTCTGCAGCAATACTCTAGCTCCACTGACTGATCTAAAGTAGGAACTGGTGCCTCTTGGAAATGTACATCTCTAGGAAATGTGTTTGATTAAATGCTCTTTCAAGTACTGATGGAAGTCCTATGTATTCTTGTTTTTTTTCTACATGTGTTTAGTTTTTACTGTCCTATTTCTTGCAGATTGCCATAACATTTTACAGTTTTGCAGTTGCAACTTATATTTACTTCAGCTGTCATTGTTGATGTTATTATTATCATAATGTTAGAAAAAAACCCAACCACACAAACAGCAATTTCTTAGAGGAAGTAGAAATACTGGTCTCTTTGAGGATTAATATCATCTTGTTAGCATGATGGGGAAAACAACAGCCTGCATCCTAGTCCACAAAATCAAACAGCTTTACCCTTATGAATCAGTTATTAATTGTGAAAGCAGCAGCAGGCTAAAATATTCTCCTCTACTCCACTTGCTTCACTTCTGATAAAGTAAGGTCACTTTTTCCTTCCTTACATAACACCAGTTTGTCCTTGACTGATAAGAATAACAACTGCATGGGTGTTTTGAAATGCACCAATGTATACATTTCTGAGGTTCATTAAGACACATCTTTAGGTGTAATTTACGTTGTTCAAAAGTAGACACAATATAACACTTATTTGATGGCATCTGAGCATAACAAATTTAAAAATCCCACTTGATTACTCCTATAGTAACACTTAATATCCAAAAACCCCAACAGCTTTTAAGGGGTTAGCCTTTCTCTTCTCAGATGCTTTAAGGAATCTGACGCAAATATTTTCTTCAGCAAATGAACCCACCGTATAGAAATTGAAGTGTCTAATCTAATCTGTTGAGGGATCTGTACCACATGCATTACCCTGACATTTAAAGTCTCATAGTCAATGACCGGTTAACCAAATCTGTCACTGTGACAGACATGTATTTCTACATGCTGTGCCACAACTTAATCTTTAAGGCATAGTTTAGGTGAAGTATATTGTAGCACAGTGACTCAGAGTCTATAATGTCTTTAATGAAGAAATTTCCCAGCTGGTATTAAAACAGATCATTTTGATTGCCATATTTGCAATAAAGCGAAATAAGGTGAATTTGTCTACTAAGCTATACACAATATGTAGATGTTAGACTACGTTACTCTAGTTATCTTTACAGTTATTGTTATTATTATGTGTTGTTACAACCCTACACCTCTTCCCTTTTCCCTGCTACCAGAGTGTGTGACTTTCTGGATGTGAAGGCTATTTTCAAAATATCTCCTTAGTGACAGAACTAAACTTCTAAATTATCTCTTCTGACACCTTGTGATTACTGTACATCACACTGTAAATCTGCTATGAATCAGAATGTTATCTGATATCTCTGGATGCTACAGTAAATTATAATTTCGTTCATAACTCCATGTATTTAATAACTCCATGTATTTAATAATTTTAACTAACCAAGGAAAAGAAGGAATTGTTCTATCATGATTTGATTTTTACCCTCTTGTTTTCTTCTGCAGTGTTGTCTGCTTAACAAGGACAATAATTTTTATGTTGAACTTGTCTCCAGCTTTCTGCACTGGCTCTTACTGGCTGCTGCCCCCAGCTTAGCTTGGCTTGTGGAGTCCCAGAGCTGACAAGTAGGGTGGCGCATGCACACATTGCCATCTATCTCTTTCTATAAAGCAGGTTATCTCCACCAGAGAAAGCTCTTCCCATTTGGAGGAAACTTACCCTTTGTTTAGCAGGGAAGCATTTCTGCAAGATAGACTTTATGGATTCTTGTCAGAGTAGCTACAAATCCACTTGGACAGGCTGATGGAGCCCAAATACTGTCTCCAGCCACCCTGGAGCACTTGGGATGTCCTGGGGAGCGGGTACTTTCTACACAGTCTATATACTTCATCCTACCCTTTCTTGGCATTTGTTTTTATTAGATAGTTTCAGGGTTTGTTAAACTTTTTTTTCCTGGAGGATTTGTTTTGTTTCTAAAGTTTTTCTGCTAGCCCTCATCTATCCGAGTCAGTAGTTCTGCCTCTTTGAAGAAAAAATACATATGTTTTGAAGGATAACAAGAGGCTTCTACCACTGTGACTCAGCAGCAATTACACTGCTTTTTATGCAGAGTTTATTAGGATGTTCCAGAGAAAGAGCTGTGCAAATCTAGTGTGTAAGCTCGGCAATTTCACTGCAGCAGGAAGGACTAAGTCATGATGACTGGGATCTTGGCAGTAGGTCCACAATCACATTGAGAATCGGCATTTTAAAGGAAGAATCACAGGTCTTCTGACAAAGAGTACCAACTCTTTAAATCTAGGTTACTATGTTCTGTGCTTCAGGCTGGAAAGTTTAATGCCAGATCAATGTGATCTGCTAATGGGTTCAATAAGGTCCCTCAAAGCTTTAATATTCTGAACAAAATGCATCCCCCCCCCATGTCTACAATTACTGTCACTGATGGTGATAACACACTCACTGAATCTAAGTAAAAGCAGTAGAGATGTTTGTGACACCTGGGGCAGACTTTACAGAAGCACTTTAAGCATTGCTTGAAAAAGGTCTTAATGCACTTTGTATATTTTGAGGTTGCAAAGAACAGCATTAAATAATCACATTGGGGAGAAAGAAAACTTGTTAAAAGCTCCTCAATTTATTAGACACAGCTTGATGTACAGACTCTCATTCTTCTGAGACAGCGTGATGTGCCACTTGATGGAAATCATGAGGAAACAGTTACACAAAAGGGCTGGCTAGCAGGGAAAGAAGGCAACATTTTAAAAACTCTCTATAAAAAAGAAGTAATCAGCTTGATGGACCCAAATCCATTCCATAACTTCATGCCTCTATATCCCATGAATTCCGAAAGATGTTTTCAGTGCATTATTTCCCCCACTGCGTTTCCTTCACAGCCTATCTATCTGTCCCACTCGCAAAGTCGGGGGTGGCTTATGCCCACCTCGCTTCATGCAGGCAGGACCCCAGTGTGGGGCTGTCCTGAAGGAGCCCCAGCTTGCAGTGCTCCTTTGCCTTGGGGTGCCTTTGTTTCCAGGTCCTCTCTGCCAAGTATCAGTGGTTTTCCTTCGGTTTTGCTTAACTGGAAGCTCAGCTAAGGGATCCCCATAGATGATCATACCAGTAGAGAGGGAAACACCAGGCTGTGGACAAGTTGTGAGCATGGACACCCCTGCTCTGGCATCTGATCCACAGTGGTAAGGGCCCTCTCTTTTCTACTAATCTGACCTATTTTTGGGGCTAAGGAAAAAGAAGAAAAGGGGGGAAAACGGGAAGGGGAAAACAAGGAAAAGAAAGATGAGAAAGGGAGGAAGAGAAAAGGAGAACAGAGGAAAAGGGAAAGGAAAATAAAGTAACAAGAAAGAAAAATGACAAGAAAGAAAAAGCAACTGAAAAGAGAGAAAAACGACTGAAAGAAGACAGAAAAAAAGTCAAAAAGAAAACAGAAAAAGGAAACCGTTGAAAGGAGAAAAGAGGAAAGAAAACAACCCTCCAAAGACCGTAGTGCTCGGCGATCACCGGCTGCAGCGAGGCACGCCCGGCCCTGCCCGGTCCTGCCCACCGCGCCGGACGCAGCTCGGCCGCTGCCGCGGGGCCGTTCCTGCTCGGCCCGGGCGCGGGGGCCGCGGGGCGGGGCGCGGAGGGG
>VYXB01007924.1:197058-247440 GCA_013397135.1 Pachyramphus minor
CTGGGTGGGTGGGGGCGGGGGAGCGGGGGCTGCCCACCTGTCGGGAGCGGGGTTTTGGCCGCCCCACCTCGGGGTGCCCGGAGTGGCGCCGGAGGGTCCCCGTGGCTCCTGGGCTCTGGGTGGCCGCCGCGGCACCAGCGGCTCCCGGGGCTTTGACAGCTTGGACTCGGTCCTTTCCAGCCCCAAAGAGCGGGAAGGGACCCGCCACTCTAACTTGGCGTGTCCCGGGCTGATCCCTGATGCGCGGTGCCAGCGGGGCGCCCGGTCGCCTCCCGTCCCGTCGTGGCGCTCCCCCGGGACCGAGCCCCGCGCGGGAAGTCGCCCGCGCTGCCCGGCTGCTCCCGGGAGCGCAGCACCGCCGGCGGGACCGGCGCGGGGGTGGCTGGGGCTGGGCTTCCCACCTGCTTCTCTCCTGGCCGTACCTGCCCGCCAGAGTTGCGGGAAGGCGCTGTTCGCAGTCGGGGGAAATACCGCTTTGTGCTTTTTCCGGTGACTTAATCCGATAGCATTTAAAACAGATGCATAATTATAATGTATTAGGGAGAACAGCACGCCTGGCTAAACTTATTAACCGTCCTGGGGTGATTCATGCTCCATTGGAATTAAACCATCCAAAAAGTGAGCAGGGATTGACTTTGACAGCGTTTCATCAGCCTCTCTCCTCTGTGGCCCCGGGTGCGGGCGGGCGGGCGGGCGGGGGCTCGGCTTGGCTACCCCGTCCCGTCCCGGCCGCGCGGTTGGAGTCCTCCGGGAACCGGGAGCTGGCCACCCGTAAGGAGTATCTGCGTGTGCGAGGGAGTGACTGAGTGCCCCTGGGTGGGGTGTGTAAAGCGGAGACTCTCTGCGGCGCGGTGCAGGTTCTCGATGCTCGCGAACTCCGAGCAGCTGTCAGTCAGAGTCGATGCCTTGGAGCCTTTGATGAGAGCGGAGAGACACGAGGAAGCATAGTGAGGTGGGATTAGGGATGTGCCTGAGCAGGAAGGTGTTTGTCGGATGAGCTGAACTACCCGGCGCGCTGATGGGATGTGAAAGGGTCAGATGTGTCTTTAATTAGGCATTTGCCTTGGGAAACAAGTTGCCTGTGCTGGAATAGGTTAGTTACTAAACTTGGACTTTTCCTCCCTTAAGCGGTATTACAGTGCACCTGCCGTGTTTAAGGATCTGTCACCGCTTCCAGAATACTCCCCCCCTGTTTTCAAGGCTTGCTACTATTAAATCTATTATACTGGAAGCAAATGCCAAGTGTTAGTCCTGGTCTAGGTCTCTGGCTGGAAACACAGTTGGCTGCAGAATGTGGCAATTCAGGCTTCAGCCCTTCAGGTCATTTACATACACTTGAAACCTTATGAGCAATTAAGTGGTTTTAAGTTTCTGTGAGTCTTCCAATTTCCTACAATGATTTTTCTTAAACCTATTTTAAAGTTTTGAGACTTCATTCACAAACAATAAAAGAAAAAATTAGCTGTTACTCTGTAATGCGAGATCTGAGTTGGATAAATAGAAAGTAGTGAATACTTTGACACACTTTTAAACCCCTTGTTATAGTTAGGAATTTAAGGAGTTGTGGAATATTTACATAACCCTATATGGCATACGTTGCAATGTTTGGGCAAAACTGGGTTGTTTAAGGACATGCTTATAAGCCTGTCCTGTAGGCCCGTTCAAATTGGCTAGGCATGGAAAGCAATTCAAAGTACAACCTGGTGCTATTGATGTGGAGGTCAAGGTTACTCTTGATCTTTCCTTAAAGAGGATGCCTTAATGCAGTTAGGAAGAAGTGGCATTTGAGTGTAATCTCAGAAAGGGTGGAAAAGGTAATCTCGCACTGTCTTTACTAGTACTAATCCCAGGCTATTTAGGTGTTCTAAAATACTGTTTTGTTTATATGTTTACCTCCTAGCTAAATAAAGTACTGTCACTGTAGTTAATATTTAGGCATTCATTAGAGTGCTCTGAAAGCCAGTTAATGGCATTGCTGTATGTGGGGGTCATCTAATTAGGATGTTTTTCAATTGCAGCGCTGGAAGAGACAAGGCAGAAATGGCTGTTTCGTGCTAGTAATTGTTGAACTAGAAAGGTTTATCTATTCAAAGAGGCAGGCTCTGAGACCCGAAGTATTCTTTTAACTGTAATCACAGGATCTTGCTGCCCCGCAGGAGCCCCCTTGAAACGTAACACTAGAAAAGGAGGTTGGTGCTGGAGCTGCAGGACACAGCCCTCCATGAGGGAGATGGATCATGCTGCTAACTTTAAGTGAATAAAGATTGTGCATTTAAGCTGGGAACCTGCAATGTCTTGTTTCAGGAGGGCAGCATGTTGCCATGGCTTTTTCTGCTTCCTTTGCCATCATATTGAAATTACATCAGACTGTTCTCTTTTTAATATAGTGATCAAGCTTACTACATAAAGGCTGTCTGTAATTGCTTTCTGTATTTTTTTACGTAGGTTGGGCAAGATTAAGTGGCATCATAAAACTTCTTATAGCAAAATCAATTTCCCAATGGTAAAACTTAATATTTTAGCAGCAGCACGGCACCAAACCAAAGACTGTATGGACAGTGATATAACAAACTTGCTTGTAGTCTGGGCTTTATGACTCTATATCAAAGGATTCAATTTTTTATTTCCCACCCTTCACCCAATGAAACTGAAATTGAATGAATTTAAAGCCTGAAGAAGTTGAGTAAGCAAATGTGTATGTTCTTACTTTTGGTCATTAGTCTGCCTAACTTGTTGTTTCTTTCAGACTAAACAGATATATGGCACATGCATAGTCAGTACAAATGTGATATTTTTGATCAATTGACTTATTGATTACTTTGAATGCAAGTGACAGTCTTTAAACTTGAGAGCCAGTGTAAAGAAGCACTGCTTCCCACACTGCCCCCCCCACCGTCTTCCATGTAGGTGTAGACCTAGAAAACACAAGCTCTTGCCATCCTGGTCCCTGCTTCTGTAATTCTCACAGACAGCTGTGGTATTTCCTAGTTGCATGTGAACTACAAACCCCCTTGTTCATCTAGGAGCAAATAGATGTATTTTTCTGTCTTTTTGCTTATTTGTTTTATTTGAAGCTGGATGCAGCATGCAATAACTCAAAACAAGAGATAATGAGGGAAGAGGTGGGGGAAATATTTAGATGTTGATCTAATGCCACAGTAGTTCATATTGTTTCATAATAAAGGTTTGTTTATTGCTGAGCAAAATCATCTTGGAAATGGTAATGGGGTACAGAGAAATGCAGTTGGCATTCCTGCACATGTATTGAAGATCTTGCTTGTTGCACCGTGTTAAATCCAGCTTTTTGGCAGATTAAGGGGGGTTAATCTCTGCACATGTAGTTTGTGTTTCATATTAATATCTACCAGTATTACAGAGGGGAAGCCCGTTGCTGCAATTAGGCTTACACATCTGCATTATTATTTTTTGCTGCCATTTAAGCCTTCTTTATCCTACTCCCCCTCCCAGTAAGCAATTTGACCTGCAGGTGCCTTTTATTGAAGCTGTAGTCCTTCGTGTGACCTGTGCTAACTAAGACAGGTCACTGTCACGTTATAGCTGAAGTGTGGAAGATTTAGTGTTCTGTGTATCTGAGGTCATGCATTGTTAAAGCGAACATGTCAAAAGCAACTCATCCATTGAGGTGTTCCTTTCCTCTCCTAAATGTCAGAAGAAAGGCATATTTTAAGAAGAGTAAGAACCTTTAACCTCAAGTGATGTATATTCCCAGGGACCCATGAACAAAACCTGTGCTCTGGAAAACGCATACAGATGCGTCTGTGTCCACATAGGGCTCTTCCATGAGATTTGGTAGTGCAGACCAACTTTCTCTAGCTTGTACTGCATTTTATTTAGCTGGCCTGAATGAGGCAGCCTTGCCGATGGTAGAAAATATCCATCAGCCTTGTTTCAAAGTTGCTGGGCAATATTCCAAACTGCATTGAAGAAATCCTGATAAATTTTTTCACCCTGTGGTGTCAGACATGCAAAATTTAAAAACAGACCGAGCCCGTCCGCATTTGACAGTACCTCTGTTGGGTCTGCCACATGAGATTTAATCTAGCAAGTGACCCAAATACGCACACTAGAAGAACAAGTGTAAGTACACTGGGGAAAATTGCTCACCATCTGTCTCCTTGTTGTGTGTGTATATTTGATTATTAATCTACATCTCTGATTTTTATGGCCCCTTTTTGTCATCTACTCAATCTTTCAGCACAAAGTGCACCTCTCCAGTAGCTTTTAGTAGTTCCAGTTTGCAGGTGGCTGAAATCTGAATTCCAACAATGAGGTTGGTATGGTAAAACAGGGACTTTTGTGTGTTCTCTGTAGTGTTTTCCCTTTCTCTCCTTTATTCCGTCTTCTGCATGCTAATTTCAAACCACCATAAAGATAATTTGTATATGAAACAGTGGCTTTAACATATTCCTGAAGGAAAAAGGTAACCCAGAGAAGATGACTAAGTAACTTAGGCTGTGTAGTTTTCAGGTTTTGTAGTTGAGTATTAACCGAGTGAACCAGTAACTAATGGGATGAACCTGGCACAATAATAATCTATTAATATGATACCAGTTTCATTTATAAATGCTGAATGTAACCTAAAAATATATTTGGATTTTGATTTTAAGAGGGTTTGTGCATAAAATGTTGTGTTAAATGAAACACTTTGATCAAAATATGAAAAAATCTTACTTTCATTAAAATTTTTAAATTATTTTTTAAATTTTAAATTTTTTTTCCCTTCATTTGAGATGCTGTGGTATAGAGATTTTTGAAAGCAAAAAAGGAATTATGCCCCCACAGGCTTTCTCTTAAGATTCTTGTTGCATGTGTAACACTAACATAAAGCATGTCACTTCTGGTAGCTGGTTCAGAGAATAAATTCATGACTGTTAGCAGACAGAGAGTCTCCCTGAGTCACTGATGGGATGTGCCTCATCTGCAGGAAGTTCTTCCAGCACACAATGGAGTTACAAATTGAAATGATCAGCTTTCTCCAGCATCTCCCATATGTATTCCAGCTGCACTTCTGAATCCTTAAAGTTTGCCAGAGTGAAAGTCGCTGAAAAGGCTCTGAAGTACCTCATCTCAATTTGTTAACCATCTGATAGCTGCAACAGTGATGAATTAGAGCTCCTTTACTTCCCTCAGCTGGAAGTTTGCCCTTCTCTTGTTGTTGGCTGCTAGGACTTTTTAAAATTTTTTGTGTGAAGTTGACTGAATCAGACTTTGCTCTTTGTTTATGGAATTTCTTTAGCTGAAATAATTGATGCTGAAGCTGTAGATGCAAGCCTGCTGCCAATCTGGGGTGAAAGTTGCTCCAAATATACAGTTGGAAAAACAGAGGACATCAGAAGACAGAGATGCTTATTGTTACTCATGTAAAAGTGAATCTGTTCTTTGCTCCAGTGTTTTAGGTTAGATTTTTTAAATTTTTATTTCTAAATATAGGCTTTACTCAGCTTTTGGGTTCACTGTTCATTTTTTGGAAAAGAAACCTTTTTAAACTGTCCATTTCCCTCAATGTTTTTTTAACCCTAATTTTTGTTGAAATGGTTTTTCTTTTATCTGGAGACCTGAACCGTATGCTGAAAGTTCTTTGTTCTTTGGCTGTTGGATTTTTAAATAAATTTGGGAATTTCTCCTGACTGTGGAAGCCTATGCCTTTGGGCTTGGCAACCTTTGAACTCCTCTGCTTTCCTGCTTGGGGTGACTGATTGTATAAATTCTCCTTATCTTCATTTAGAGCTTGCTCTGTGGGCAGGTTTCTAAAGTCAGGATGGCAGTAGAATTTCACATCTACCAGATCAGGTTCTTAGGTTGTATGCTTACAGTTTCAGGATAGTCCTCCACACTGGAGATATTTGTGTTAGTTTGCACAGGCAGTTCCTCCCCAGTAAGAGGATGCAGTTTCTTTCCCAGTTTCTTTCCCCTCTGCGGAGCGCTGTAGTAAACCATTTTCTCCCTAGGGCTAGCCCGTTGTTAAATGAAACTTCAAGAGTCAGAAGGTGGTGTTTTTTGGAATGGCATCCTAAATATTACTTAGCATGTCAACACCACTGCTCAGTTTGTTACTTCAAGACAGTTGAAATATTTTGCAGACCTGTGAATAGCTTATAACAGACATCTCCAAAGGCAGCGACATGCACTTGGCTCTGTCTTCAGAGGATGCTTCAGGCTAGCACAGGGTTGCTGCTGTTTGTGTATGACAGCTTGTTGTGAAACAAAGAAACAAGCTGGATCACTGAGGCAGCAGCCAAGGATCAAGTAATCTATCAATCTCTGTTTCACTTCAAGGAAAAAGAAAATGGGTAAATCAGACTGTTGAAGCTGATGAAATTTTGTCACCCAGCCTCTGTAACTGGGGATGGCTCGTTGATGATGCTTTACCACACTGGCCTTTCCTGGCCTCATTAAGCTTTGAGAGAGAGAAAAAGTAAAAGTGGCTTCCTTGAATACTAATCCTTGTGTTCCCTAGGACATTGTGAATTACTCTTAGCCTTCGTTCTCCTAGTGGCTTCATGAGGCGATTTTTCCAGAATAGTGGGAGGTTTCAGTTGGAGGGATATAATGCTCATTTACTGTCTTCATGCCCCTTATTTTCTTCATCTCTTCATCTTTTTAACTGCTCTTTGTTTTAGAATTATTGTGCTTTTAGTTTAAGATGTTTTGTCTTTTATATCTTTTTTGTCCAGTGGTTTATTAAAATGGCCCACATTCATTCTTCAAAAACTGTTAAGAATCAGTGTAACCTCTAAAAACACATGTGGGTATATATACTATCGTTATATTAAATAGCAGTATTTTGTTGTGTACCTAAAATTTGACACTACATCTTTTTTGGCATCTGTCTTCCAGCAGAGAGCTGAACAGGCTTCTCATTAGTCTGCCACAAAGGCTCCTTAATTTATTTGCAGGGGTCACTGACTGCCTGAGATCATTTCCTTCTCTCCAGGATTTAAGCACATTGGCCTCAGAAGCGCTCCCAGTCCCAGCTGGCCCAGAAAGCCAGAGACTGACAGGTAATTGAACCAGAATTTTCCACATGATGGTACAAGCCATTACTTCCAGATGACTGGACTGGTCTGTGGCATCCCCTGTTACTCACCAACCTATCAGTAGACCCAAAAAAGCCTGCCCTGACCTCTGACCTTGTGGTTTAGGGGAGGACAGGTTTTTCTGAATTTAGCATCCTGTTTCCAGGGTGGGTGTTTCTGCACTTAGCATTACTCTAGGCGATTTTGCTAATGAGAGGATTGTATAATTTTAACTGCTATGTGTTTTAGTCAGCCAGTCCAGTACAAGTTCAGAAGAACAACACAGTAAGTGGTAGCAGAACTATAGTAATTGGTAGCATCTCTGCCAGTGCCTGGATGCTATTTTCATGCAGCTTGGTAATTTACGTACTTAAAAAAAACCCACTTGAACTCTTGAAACAGGGTCACGAGTCAGTGACCAAAATGGTTGTGGAAACACACCCACGCAGCAGCAGCCTAAACCCATCCTAGATCTTTGTCCTGTCTTTAATTCCTACCCCTGTGGCTTTTTACGTATAGTAGTTAGTAACTGGTGCTGGGCCCAGGAACCAGACTCCAGACTTCCTCATCATCACTGTAAAACGACCTGCCCCCAATATTTACGTGGGAAGTTAGTCTTTGAACACTCTCAAATACCTAAATAAAAGATACACTGCAAGTGTTTATCTGCAGTCCCAATTTAGAAATAGCATTTCATTTCTGTATGCAGCATTTCCAATTGCTTGGTTACCTGCTCTGAGTAAGTGTAACTTTAGGTTTTTAACTGCCTTTCTAAGAATTTTCTCTCCCTCTGATACAAAGGAATATAGCTTGGAGGTGGATGGCTCTGTCAGTCAGGTACTTTTCTTTAGAAGGTGGTGCGTGGCTAAGTGCGTAGACTTCCAGCGTTGTGATGCATCAGGAGTGCCTTTTTCAGCATCCAGCCTCCAATTTCTATGCAGGAATATTTCTCAGTTGATTCTGTTTAAAATAGTTCTTAACATTTTCTCAGCAACTGTTGAAGCTGGTAATTGTTATTTACTTTGGTACTAAAAAATGCAGCATGGAGTTCCAGTGTATGAGTAAAGCACTGAAAAATACTCTTCATTGAAATAGTCTCTTTAAGTTGATGTTTGCAGTGGTTTGAAGGTGACATAATTACTTAGTGGGGGGAAAAAAGGAATGCTGAGGCACTAGATGTTGTCCATTTTAAAGATCTTTAAGAATTAATGCTGGTATCAGAAAATAAAGTCTGTCTGTAGATAGGGATCAGCTAAGCCCTTTATTGTGGAGTATCACAGTTAAAACCAAGCCCAGAAATCCACCCAATCAGCACCAAACTGTTTGATTTTATCAAAGAGCTCTTTGATATGTCTTCATCCAGATTCCAACAGGATATAAAGGACTACAGGAGAAGACAGGCATGTGTGTAAAAGAGATTGATGTGCTGAAGTTGCTTCTAGAAGGTAGGCAGAGAAGGTCTGCCCTGTTGTAATTTAAATTCTAAATATTCAGCGTATGGCTGGTTTTGGAACCATGTGTCTTGCGGTAAATCCTGTGCCTGCATTTTACTCCAGGATATTTCCCTGAGGTATGTTGCAGCACACCCAGAGTTCAAGCTGCTGTGAGGGTGTGAGTTGTCAAACTGAAGTTCTTTACTATATTAATGCCTATATACTTGACACTCTTTTACAGCACTGAAAGATATAATTCATTGGGTTATAAAGTAATAGGTCAACATCTTGGAGGCAACATGGGGAGAAATGGAATTCCTAATCCAGAATAATTTGATTTTTTTGCAAATGACTAATTTGTTTCTGGTTTCTCATANCGCTGGTCTACTCTGGTCTCCAGTCGGGAGGCCTGGAGACAAACCATCTACAATGCTGCTGCCTCCTTTGAGAACTCATGCAGGATCACTCTTGAGGAGAAAAGACAACGCAGAAAGAATCGCGTCCAGTCGATACCTCCTGGGGAGTCTCTCTGCTGTGCTTTTTGCAACCGGACTTGTCCGTCACACATTGGCCTTTTCAGCCACCAGCGAGTCTGTAGCAAGCATGGGTAGAGCCCTTCGAAATCTTTGTTCGCGAGGCCGAGCCATGATAATATGATGAGTTTGATTTCATTGTTTTCAGAGTGTGTTTTCAATGGTGGGCCTTTGAGAAGATAGTGGGAGAATCTTCCTTCCCAATGTGCAAAGCAGCACATTAAATGATACACTTAAAAATCTCCTCTTTAAACTGCACAATGCCTGTGCCTTTATCAGCTGTTTAGTAGTTTCTCTTTTGTAGGCTGGTCCTCTTGGTCCTTTTAGCCTTTATGTGACCTTGTAGCACTTTGGAAATGTTGGAATCTCCTTGGTTTCGTTTTACAGCCTGTCAACTTTCCTGGGTCGGAATCAGTTATGTTTGGCTGGCTACTTTGTTTGAGGGGATTTGTACTTACTGGGCTACTTGGAGAAGGGGATTAGGTCCAGTTGGAAATTCAGATGAGATGCCTGCAGTCACCTCTGACCTTTAGAGTAGCTTTCCTAACCCAAAATAACACTGTGGATTTCTGTTACTGAACTGGAAGGAGCCCACACTTCGAGTGTGACTCTGTGTAGCTGTTGTTCTGTAGATTATGACCCTTCATATATATACTATTTTTTTCATGGTTCATATGCTTTTTAAAAATAGATTTTTTTTTCTTTTCAAATAAAAATATATTTGAAGGAATGCTGTGCCATGTTTTATCCTCTGATTTCCAACAGTTATGTGAAGATGAAGGTGCTGTCATGCCTTCTCTTGTATTTGGTACGGTATTTATCCGATATGACTGCTTAGTGAAGCAATAGGGTCAATTTTTTAAAAAATTATTTTAATAAGAAGATAAAGAAATTAGACACAGAAGTGAGGCAGGATCTTAAGAAACCTTATTTTGTGTGTTATACATTAGCACCCTAGATACCACTAAAATGAGAAGAATATTTATGTCTCTGATTAAGCCTCTGTGTATTGACCCATCTGACCTTGTTCGTGCCAGAATTTGATCAGTGAATCTTGGGCAACTCTCTGAAATAATTTGTGAAGCTTAGTTTGGAAGTTTGGTTTGAGCGTGTCTATCTAGCAAGGTTGCTTTCATTCTGCTGTCATTTCTTTAGCTTTCCAGGCCTCTTCCCAGCTCCCATGCCAAAAAGAAATAGTGTATAGTTCCTGGGAAGATAATTCTAGGTATTGTATGCATCCATCTATGTATTTCCTTGCTGCAAAATCTTGAATTATAACAAGAATTTTCTTGTAATAAATTCCATGAATTTTCAGTGTATGTGTTTCATTTTCTTCAAACAGTTTCAGTTGTACTTGAGGAAACTTTTAAAGGTTGTTTTGTTTGTGTGGTTTTTTTTTGTTTTTAGGAGGAAAAGAAGATTGGTCTGGCAAAACTAACATTAGTTGCAGAAGAAAGGTTTCCCTTTTCAACTAACTATTTGTAATTAAACTTCAGATCTTTTACATTTTTATAATTAAAGCAGAAGAAAACTTAGGCTTTTTAAATCACTTTGATCTGAATTAAGGTTCCAGTGCCAAAATAATAATTTAAATGCTGCATGACTGTATAAATAAAGCCTGCTGAAATAAAAAGTACTAAGAGAATGATGAAAAAATTAAATCAACTAAAATGGCATTTTTTGTCTAGCAGCTTTCATTTTGTAGCACAGTTTTTTATAGCTTCTTTGTAATAGAAGTATACTTGAATAAATTTTCTATTTGTGTGAAAAGATGTAGTTTATGTTCTGTTCCATTTCACAGTACTTTACTCGTCTCTTGCATGTAAATCGCTTAGCTTGTTAAAAATATTAGTATTTCTCTTAAAGAGACATCATGTTCTGGAGAGTTCTCCAAATGCACTTTTATTCAAATGATGGAAGACTTAAGGATGGGGAAAGGCCACAATGAAAGTGGTTCCTCATGTTGTTGGCCTCATGTTCCAAAGGTCAGACTCAAGCCGGATCACCCCAGAGTTCCGTCTGCGCTGCTGTTTGCTGCCAGGCATGTTCATGCTCTACCTGGGCTCTGAAATGGGTGTTGAAAGCAGCTTTGCACCAGCATTGCGTAGCTTCAACTCCTGTTATGGTGATGTGGGTTATGGAGTATTGCTGGCAGGTGAAGCCTGAGATAGATGCCTTCTCCACCTGAATGGGCCTGTGGCTGTTTGCATGTGCCCCTAGCGACTGTACAAGTTACTATATCTCTTACTGCTTCTGCTTCTTTCCCCCCGTTCCTGCTCATGATGTGGTTGCAAACTCTTGGCAGCTGTAGCCTCATCTTTTGTAGGTCTCTGGGTGGCTGGTTCAGTGTGGCTGGAGCCTTCCTAAGGGCATCTGGTTTTGGGTGTCTGGCTATTTTAAATTGATGGCTTGGGCTTAAAAAAAGGAAATTATTTTATATACGTTCCCCTTTCCATAGAATTATGACATGCCAGAGCAGGTTGTCCATGGTTTCTTTGGAGTGTGGTTTGCTGTACTTACTTTATTAAAAGACCATAGGGGTTGTGGAGGTTTCCTTCTCTGGAGATAATTCAAAACGCACCTGGACGCAATCCTGTGCATTCTACTCCAGGTGAACCTGCTTTATTTGGAGAATGTGGAGTGGTTATATGCTAGACTAGATGATTTCCAAAGGTCCCTCCCAACACTAGGGATTCTGTGAAAGTCCCACTAAATCTGCTTTGTTTAATGTTGCATGAGTAGGTTTGTATGCTTTCAAAGCAGAACCCTGGATTACCCCGATGGACTTGGGTAACTGGAGCTTCATACCTGACTGATACAGGGTTAAAAGCAAAAGTAAGGATTGGGTGTCCAGGAAGCAAGGAAGCTCGTTAGTCCTCTGGAATTTAGGGCCTGCTTCTAGTACATGACAAAAGAAAATAATGTAAGGATATTAATGAAAAAGTTGGTGTTTATAAGTTAACAAAACTGATCTGCTAAGCTACAGTAAACTTGTGAGAGAATTTGCAGGAAACTCTTCTCCTCTAGGGGACAGTCAGCTCACTTACCTATTTTTTTCCTCAGTGTTCCACTTTGAATCAATGTGAGCAATCACATTGTCTGAGAACAATTAAAGGCCACCTCGTTTAGGGGCTGAGTGAGTGTCTGGTGAGGTGAGGAAAGAATCCTACAAAAAAGAAAGGCCTCAAGGAATATTGACTTTCACCTATTTGTGTGCCACATCTGGTCTGCTAGCTTGCAATACTAATAATTAATATTTGGTATTTTAGTCTTGAAAAATGATGAAAACATTGACTGTATAGGAACACCTGTAGCATTTTGTCCATATATAACTAAGGTGTGTGCTCAACCTACTGTATCTTGAGCTGTTGACTTGATGTGAATGGAAATAAACTAGTTTTGCAGGAAAAAAGGTTTGCTGCTCTCTCTGCAGCTCTGGATCTCAGTGCTGCTTGGCGATAGTGTTGGAGAAGTCTTGTCTAAGCAGGAAAATTGGATAGTGCAGGTCTGCAGGTACCATGGTGATGAGTATCATATACATATCTTGAAAGGCTCTGATGCAGTACCTTGAAGCAAGGCACCACCCTGTTAGGGACAGTTTCCAGAAACCACATGCTGTGCATGATATTTAAATCTACCAGCTTGGCTCTGTGCTTGGCTTGTTCTGAACATTTTGCAGACTGAACTTTGTAGATTTTGTTGAGGCTCACTGTATTGTAGCTTGTTATAGGCAAGGAGTTTCTTACTACTGAATCCTAGTGTTAAGGTACTGTTTTCTGAGTAAATAAAATTACTCTAAAGCATGTAAATAAATACACAGGTAAAAAGTATGGAAATTATTACAGGATTCTAGAATAAAGAGTATTTTATTAATACCTATGCCTCAGTCTTTCTGTAAATATTTAAGGAAAAATCTAAGTTACATGGATGAGGATTTTCAGTAATTTATCCAAATTTTATTTCCTTCTGGTCTAGTGTAATTGAAACAATTCTGTTTAAAATATAAATTGTACTGGATCTTACTGTGGGCAAGGATATAGGCACATCTGTTCATTGTGTAGCACAGTGGGTGTGATGGCCAAAGGTTTTTGCTTGAGCAAGGGCACTGAGAGCACTTTATTTTGCATACTTTCAAATAAGAAATCGTGGGGAAACATCTGTGTGTAGAGTATGAAAATGCACGTTGTACTTTGTATGCTGCTGTACGTGGCTGAGAGGATATTAGTAGAGAGTATTTGTTTTCCATCCTCATTTTTTTTGGACTGAAATCCTATATAAAATACATGATGTAGCAGAACACAGTTCTGTTAAGGAAGAGCAGATACTCTTATAGTTCTTAGCACAGACCTGAAATTGTACCAGTTAGTCCTTTCCAAGACTAAGTGAGCACACTTGCAGAAAGGAAGACTGCTTATCATGTTGTATTTTGTAGTGTAAAATGAAAGAGAACCCTATTCATGATAGGATAGTTGCATTTAATATGCATATTTAATTGCACATGTGATAATAGAAATGTATAAACATATAAATGAAGATTTCGAAGGGCTCTACCCGCGCTTGCTACAGACTCGCTGATGGCTGAAAAGGCCAATGTGTGACAGACAAGTCCAGTTGCAAAAGGCACAGCAGAAAGATTCCCCAGGCGGCATCGACTGGACGTGATTCTTTCTGCGTTGTCTTTTCTCCTCAAGAGTGATCTTGCGTGAGTTCTCGAAGGAGGCAGCAGCATTGTAGATGGTTTGTCTCCAGGCCTCCCGATTGGAGGCTAGAGTAGACCAATGATGATGATCAGTATGGCCAAGGCTGAGATATTGCTTCAGGGAGTCCTTGTATCTCCTTTTTGGGGCTCCTCTCTTGCAACAGCCAGTGGTGAGTTCACCATAGAGCACGATCTTAGGGAGTCTGTGGTCCTTCATCCTGGAGACGTGCCCTGCCCAACGCAGCTGTGTTCTCAGCAGCATGGCCTCGATACTTGTGACTGCAGCCTGTTCAACAACAGACATATTGGTCACATAGTCCATCCAGTGAATGTTTAGGATTGTGTGGAGCCAGCATTGATGGAAGCATGCTAAGAGTCACAAGTATATGTGTAATAAAAGGCGTAATTTTTCATCCTGTCTATACTAGCATGCTGTCTTATATCTGCACCAACAGTGCCGATCATAGATAAAGTGAAGGGATGGACCCTGCAATCAGTGACTCTTCCAACAGAGTGATTAAATTAGTATCAAAGTATGCCCTTGGGAGTTTATATTTCTTATAAATGTAGTAAGCAGTATGGTAATCAGAAAAAGCAATTTTTTTTCTGTGTTCAGAGGGTCCTTATTTCATTAGTCATTGTTCTGAATTCCAGCAGGAACTTCTAAGTTTTTACTTTCTGCAGTGAAGGATCTTTTCTGACTTTGCAATTTTTGTGTTTCCTTTTTTTTTTCTGCTGAAGGTCAGCAGTTAGGTGCTTGGGTCGCCTTACACTGTCTGTGTCAAATAAAGCTAAATGAGAAAGCAAATGCAGAGATTATGTTTCAGTTATTGTTTCAGGAACTGACTAACCTTGATTTAATTGAATTAAATTTAGATTGGTTGAATATTGGTGCTGTTGTAATTAAAGAAAGAAAACTGCAACTTACTAATATGTTTTTCTTGTACCTGCCTGAAATTTATTCTTTTTTGAAGTACAGATGATCAAGTGAACTCTCCAGCTAAGGAAGGTCAGTGTTTATGCCTAGGTGATTATGCATTAACTATTTCGTGCTTACTGGAATGGAAAAAAAATAGCAGATTGGAGAGAATGAACAGTCTCCATAGTGCAGATTGGAGAGAATGAACAGTCTCCATAGTAATACCCAAAAAGGAGGAAAAATATAACTTAATAACCTGCTTTAGTGATGATCTTTTTATTTTGTACTCAGTTAAAGGTGAAAGCTTATCATTTTTGGGGACCGGCATGCTAGTAAGAGAGAAAATGGCAGTGGTATTCCTTGGCTTTGCTGTTGGGACTTGAGTTTTACAAACACTTGGACATGTGTTCAGCTTTTCAGATGTAAATAGTCCCATTAGATAAAATCTGGGTCCAACTGTAATCAATGGCAAAACCTGTGGCAATTTAAATAAGGCTGGAGTTTCATGAATGAGTTCAGTGAGACTACTTTGTATACATAAAGTTAAACACATGGCTAAGTGTTTGCAGGATAGAGGACCTGCAAGGGTAGGAGAATAAGACCCTTGCGACGCAGTTTGAAGTCAGGCCTGTCTTGCTACTGAATGATGGAGAGCCACAGTGAGGAAGCAGGTGAACATTTTGTGCAAAAACAAACACAGTATATAAAACATCATAAATGACTACAATTCATAAAATGCTTAGCTGGTCCTGAATAATGAAAGCAGTGAAAATGTTTATGGGATGTGCTTGTTCTTGTAATATATTTTTATTTTATAATTTTTTGGCACAAATACATATAAGTATCAATATTATGTTTCATTATTCAGAAGAACTTAGTAGCTTGAGACTTTCTTTTGGAAGAGGAGAGGTAAAACAGAAATTGCAGGGCAGCCCCCCTGCCTCCTCCTCAGCCTACTACTCAAACACAGGAGTCATGCAGTAGTTGATAATTATGTCAACTGTTTTAATCATCATGTATATTAACTACTTAATTTCACCTCACGCTTGATAAAGAAATGCTATGAGTATTGCCATAACTGTGATGGTTTTCACCATCTGAGGCTCTCCCCTCCAGATGTTTCACCAGTTTGCAAATTTGATTTGGCGCTGCATGTGCAGCGAGACAACTGTTACATACACTAGCAGATCACTGTCTCTCTTTGTGCAAAGCATCTTTGCAGAGCCTATTTTTATGTTTCTTGGTGAGAAATATTATGTGAGTGGCCATCCCCTTATAATCCTGTATTATTTAGATAAGTGCAATTTTCCAGGTTTTTGAGGGAGTCATAATTTCCATTTCATAACACACACAGCAAGCAATTAGTATGAAGTCTTATGGCAGCCTGACAGTCCTTTGTGCCTGTGGAAACAGTTCCACAATAGTGCATGTGCAGATAATGTTATCAGGTGCCCTTTGTGTGTGCTCACTTGTTTTACCTGGAGCATACTAAAAAGCTGCAGCCTAATTCTTATTTAAACTCAACTTGCTCTATTGTACGATGAACTTGCATAAAGAGAGAGATGTTGACATCTTAAGAAAATAATAGTTACTATTCATTGTTTTAAATTACCTCATTTTTGCATGTTCAGGCTATTTTTTGTTATGTCCATGACTTTAAATGCCAAGGATGGGAGGAACATGATCTGCTGAGTGAGGTTAGATTCACACTGCAAAGTTTCTGTCTTTGCTCTGTCTCCTTACAGGTGGATATAGGACCTTGTCTCTTCTCCACATTGGAGACTAATACTGCCTATGTGTTTGGAGAATGGAGAAGAATGTACTAGCTGCATTATCCTGCTGATTGTACAGTCCGGTTGTTGTTGGGGAAGAGACAGCAAAGGCTTGGTATAGTGGGCAAGAAGGAAAAGAAGTAAAGCAGCAAGGCAGTAAGAGGTTTGACATTGATACAAAGCCCTTGAGCTGTTGTTGGCATTGGTGTCTGGGGCAAATACTTCTTTAGCTTTTACTCTGTTTCTTGGGGTTGGTGTAAGGGTTTTCTGATTTGGTCTGATAAGATGCTGATGCAATTTCATTCACTTCAGTTATTTATTCAGTTATTACTCCCACTGGGTAGGGAGTGATACCTTAGGTTGCTTTCAGGAGCACTTGAGATTTTCTGCCCCAAGGAGCTTTGGATGGAAAGCTGTGAGAAAAGCCATACATGGAAAAGAAGCAGCATATGCATAGTGGTCTTGTGTCGTAGAGACCAAGTGGTTTTGCAGGTACAAGAACCATGTAAATATTGGGGCGACAGTGAGGGAAGGTGTGGAGGAAGGAGAAGGTGAGGCAAATTATGTAACAAGACAAGTGTGAAAGGATATAGACCTTGGTAACTCTCAGGTATGTGAGATGCAGAAGATCCGAACCCAGTATGCAAGCTGTGAGTAAAATTGCTCTCAGAGCTTAAGTTCTTCTACTGCGTTTGCTAAGAGACATTATGCACAGGCTTTAGCAATCTCAGCTGTTTCTGTTGTAGGGAGCAGGGTCAAATTGCTTAAGCTTGTTTGCCTGACTGAACAAAACCCTGGGATATATCACGCCATCAGCATGGCCAACAGGTCTGAATAGATAACTGCTGGTAGAGTAAGAGAGGGTAAGCAATCAGTGCTGATAATTTGGTCAGAGGGTAGCAGTGAAGCCTGTCCAGAGAGGCTTCTGTGAATTTCACTCCTGTCTTTCATGAGTTTTCAACTTGGTCTTCTAACCTGTTCTCTCTCTGTCTCCCTGGGTGGTTTTCTCCTCTCGTGTTTCCTCCAATGGAAAGCCAATAAGACATATACAGAAAACAGATGCCTGAATCAGGCCCATTCAAGGAGAAGGACACAATATAGTCTAAAAGAGAGATAAATTGTTTGGGAAAAGAAAATGGTTAAAACAATGTGACTGAAGACAGGGGCTTAACTGATGCTGTGCAAAAACTAGATTGCTACAGAAGCTATGGTTTTGTGGCTGCCTTATTTGGCTGTTCCTCGCACTAATTCCTAGTTTGGGACAAACAGCAATGATGCAGAGAGCTGCTGCCTTGAGCTGGTCCTTGCCAAGGCTGCTGTGTGGCTAATGAAGCTCAAGGTTTTAACCTAGTCTTGGCAATAGCGGTTTGGATGGAAGGCCAAGCTGAACTATCATCAGAGACAATAATATTTTTAGGGCTGTATGTATGAAGAAATAGTTAAGATAAAGCTCTGGAAACTCTTGGAAAGTGGTACTGTGCCTTGTGCTTTGAATACTTTACACTAAAGCAGTTTTCAAATTCTTCTCAACATGAGAACTGACTGTGAGTTTCAAACATAGCATTGCACAGCATGTGGCATTCATTTATGACCCCATTATTAGATTAAATGTTATGAATTAAACAAGTATTCTTTTCCCTATGTTTGCTTAAGTTATTGTTATCAAAGACACACATCTTTAATTCGAAGTAGTTAGGCTTTTCTCTTTCTTTTTGGTCTCACTCTTCTTTCCTACCATGTCTTACCTTCAATGATAAAGGAAAACCTAATTTTTACATTAAAGAAGAAATTATTTGTAAAGACACATTATACTCCCAGGCCTCCAAGACTTGTGGTCTGAAACTGGAAATGTGGCCATGACTAATGTATTCAGAGACCAGCTCAGTGTGGTGTTTTACTGAAATCTTAGGTGGATGCTCTCAAGAAAGATGAGTGAAGCTTTAAAAATTTTCTTGTAGTTCCTTCCATATTGCCTGACTTTTGATGCTGGCATGAGCTTGGTAGAAATGCAATATATAATTAGACTTATCAATTTATCATGAAAAACAGAATAACAATAGTTTTCACCATCACCACTTGCTTGTATCTCCCTCTCTCATCCTAAAACAGGAAGAAAATACTCTGAGATTTTCATGTTGTTATCATTTATGTATATATATGTGCATGTGTGTGTGTCTACAGATATATACACACCATTTTCTTAGATGTAAGGGATGATTTAGAAGTGCTGAAGGCTATGGCCTGTGTTCTTCTTCAGCTGATACAGCATTTCTTATATGTCTGTATTCCATGCATGGTGGGATTGGCTTAGTGCTAGTGGTAGGTAGATAATGGCAATATTCAGAATGCAATGACCTATTACATGTGAAATTA
The DNA here is from genome assembly GCA_013397135.1 of Pachyramphus minor. Lineage (NCBI taxonomy): Eukaryota > Metazoa > Chordata > Aves > Passeriformes > Tyrannidae > Pachyramphus > Pachyramphus minor. The sequence continues at coordinate 215,825 of VYXB01007924.1, forward strand.
AGACAAAAAAAATTAATATATATATATATAGTGAGCATTCAGGAATGCTAGTATTTTTCATAATATGACTTTATCAGTTCTTTTGGTGAACTATCTTAAGTCCACATGGCAATAAAATTCTGTTTTCAAGGTGAACTAATTGAGGTTTTGGAGACCCTGTAAATATGAGGGACAACTGAGAGGAATAAAAGTAGGAAAATTGTCCAGGGTGACATATGAACAGCTCATAATCTTGTGTTCCTCTGAGGTCTAAATATAATCAGAGTCTGAGCTGAAACAGCATTGTGTTTGTGCTTCAGTGTTAATCTGAGTTATCTTTCTGGCATATGCTAGAGTTGTAGCTTTGTCTTTAGGGCAGATGTAGCCAGAAAACTGAGATGGAGACCAGGACCAGACTTAGTCAATAAATGACTTATCTGCAATGTAGCTGGTTCAAAAGTATAAAATATAGTTGCTAGTTTCTTATCATAAGATGAGTTCTGAAGAAGTTCTGATCTTTCTAGAGTGAAGTCCTTGCTATATGAGAGACTATAGAAATGGAAGCTGTCCCAGTGCTAAAGTGCTTGTTGTTCAGGCTCCTATTCTGGAAGAAACCACCTCAAACCAACATACTTCATATCTACTCCTGCCCATTTTTTATTTTACATTGTAGGATTGCTTGTATAAACCTAAACATTGGTATGGCTGCCTTGTTTTTTTAAGAATGTAAAAATCCTAGAGATTTTGCCTATGTTTTATTTCTGATTACTTCATGCTGTGGGTATTGATGAGGTAATGGAAATCTGTATCTGGAGCTCTGGTGTGGGGAAAGCAAATTATATGCAACGTTTTTCATCAACTGTAATTAAAGGACTGACTATTACAATCAAAATTAATTGTGTTTAATAAAGGATTGCTGTACTTTTGTAATATATCCAAATCACACTCTCATAACTTTCCCTTCATGTTTCAGAAAGCTTTTGGGAAATTCTGTTTTGCTGCTTTATTGTAACTATTTCTAGGAGAAAAAGGCATTCAGTACTTCCTGAAGGTAGTTTTATTTCTTACATCACTGAATCAAAATGGAATGGTTAATATTAATAAATACTTACTTTGGTTTTAAGCTTGGAATCATCAGCAGTGCCACAAGCTGATCTGTGGATTTGCTTGAGGTGATGTTGTGATTCTTCTGTATTTGAAGTTGGGCTCATCTGTTGATTTACTGAATAAAATTTGCATCTTTAACAAAGACCCGTTGTAGCTTTATCTAGGTAAATAATTTTATGCATATTTTTCAGTAGTATTTTACAAAGTTTTTCCCCTTTTAGTTGTTTTAACATTGCTGTCTTCTCTGTGCTGTGTTTTTGTTTGTTTGTTTTCTGTTTTTTATCTTTAGGAAAACTGTTGTTTTCAAAGCCTAACAGAAAAAAATGTTGGGAACAAAGACAATTTCCTATCATCACGGACCATGAACTGTGAAAGTGATGCAAGCTCAACTAATCTTCTCACAAGTCAATATTAAATTTGTTCTGTCTCTTATTTTTTGTTGTTTTCTGCTTTGCTGTATCCGCTTATTCTTTCCTACCTCACCCTTATATTGCACCTCCGGTCGGCTAAGGACAAACCTGCTCAGAGCTTGTGCAGTGTCTTGTGTTTCAAGGAAGTGTCAGTGATGGGTTGGGTTCTTCAAATGTCATTACTCTGTTCTCTGAACCTGATTTTTTTTGGTTCTTATAATTCATATAATCTGATGCCTCTTGCATCAGTATTTGTATCATCAAATATAAGTATTTGGTGAGGATGAGTGTCAGGATTTATGTTGCTGAATACCGGTGATGGTGTCTCTTCTGTATTACACGAAGGTCTTGAACACTAAGAGATCATAGAATAGAAAATAATAGGAAACAATGCTGCTTATGTAGAATATGTTGTACTCATCAGTTTTGTTCGTGAGCTGCAGTGAGCTCCAGGACACCTTTGCCAGAAGGGCAAATCTGTGAGAGTCTTCCCCTTGGCAGGTGTCAGGGCCCCCCTTAGATCTGGAGCATCGGCAGTCCTGAAAATGTGCTGGTTTCCAAGAGTGTTTGCTGCAGAACAGGTGTGTCAGGCTTGCTGGAAGCCTTTGGCTTTTCCTCCCCTGCCTGCTTTGCTCAGATAATCCTGCAACAGCTGTCAGAGTTTCCTTTTGATTCCTCTGGCTTCAGCAAAGCTGCAGGGACACTAGAAGCCTGGCCCTGACCCCTGCTGAGCTAGTAGAGATAAGAGCAACATCATCCTCAATGAACCTATGTACCATTGCCCTATTTCAGCTAAGTGAAGGGTCAAAATGAAATCCCTGATTTATTTCCAAGGATGAGTGACAGGCATTCCTTCTGCCGTCACTGGTTCCCCAGTGATGCCAGCTGCATGTCCCCTGTCCCTGGTGCCCCTGTTGGGGGGGTGAGTGTGGAGTAGTGGTGTGCAATCAGCAGCTCTGTGTGAATGAATCCCTGTTTGTGAGAGCTAGAAGGCAAAAATGGGTGTTTGTAGATCAGGTTATGCTCAAATTTGGTTGGGACCTGCTATTTGTGGTGTTGTGATCTACTGTAAAAAGTGTTGTCAGTGGATGTCTGTGGGGGAGCTGGGGTCTAGGCAGCAAGGAGGTCATTAATATAGAGCTGCCAAGTTGGTCTTGTGTTATTTGGTACTGTTTGTGAGGCTTAGTGGAACACACATGCCTTATTTTAGATGATGTCTCACTGTCCCTGAAAACATGTCTCTTGAAAGTTTTCCTCTTATTATTTTTAGGTTCAGCATGTGTTTGTGAACTATCTGTGCTCAGGAAGGATGCTCTGTGGCTGATGCAGTTCTTTTCCTACAAAGCATCCCCAGTGGAAATGGCTTAATGTATAATCTGTGGTGTGAGGAGGCTGGCAGTGAGAAGTGTAGGAGTGGATGATTAAATCATCCATAAATACTGATAGGCAGTTTGAACATATACTGCTCTGATTAACTATCTCCACTTTATGTGTGTTATCTATTGAAAAAATTTCTTTTCCTACAGGTAAAACGTAGTATGCTGATTTTAAATTAGTCTGGGTTAACTTCTAGCACAGTCTACTTTCTCTTTTTGTTTTGACATCATATTCAACTCTGCTAGATAGATCCAATAGTTTTAGCATTTGAACTTGTTATGTGAGACCTTTACAAGTATATAGGTACTGCTGATTTACATTTTCTAGACCTTCCATGTCACACTGTTTAATAATAACATTTTTAATGCCTAGAAATGTAGAGGGGTGATACAAAGGTTAGGCCTTATTATTTCAACCTACGAACACTCTTCATTAAGGATTGGACTTTGCAATAACCCCCACACTCTCAACCCCTCTATGCAATATTAACCCCAACATAACTGCTGGAGGGTACATGTAAAAGACTTACAAATGTATTTCTGCAAAGACTTATGATGTCGTAAGATAAAAAATGTATATTCCTCCCTTGGTTTTTGCTGCTATCAAAATGTCTAGATTATGGCTTTATTACTAGGTGGGCGGTGTAAGCTTGGCTGTGACCCTTCAATGAGGTATCAGAAACTCCTGGCTGAAAATGTTTTCAGCTCTGAAGTCACTTAGTATTGAACCGTTTTTCTTTGTTCTGTTGCTGACAGTACTGATCTGACAAGCTGCGGGTGAAAGCAGCAGCCCGAGGTCCCCACTTAAAGTGTGCCTGGGGACCTTGCTCCTGGCTGCCTGAGAGCTAACCAAAATCCCAGATATGGGCATGGGAACCTGCTTTGGGGTGCCTGAGCTGCTGGTGTATCCTGGGAGAATTAGTACCTAAGTGCTTTTTGCACAAAGTGTTATGAATACCATCCTGTCATCACTTAAAAACCAGTGAAACAGAACTCTTTGTGATTCTTCACTCCTTGGTGTGCCTTATGGCTTCCTAATTAAAAAAAAAGCCATCTAATGTTTCTGTTCTGTTCCTTTCTTTCAAAGAAAGAAATTTGCACTTACGTATTGGAAAGGGGAATCTGTCTTTTAACCCTTTCCTTTTTCATCTGCAAAAAATGGTAGGAAAGAAGGAAATACTAATGCAGTGTTTGAATTAGTTTTTCCTTGTTTTTGAAAGGTCTTTTTTTACCTATTGACTATAGTTTGTGTGTTTAAAAGAGACACTGTGTAACTCCTAGTGTGCAGCACAGTGACTCTATGGATGCTGAGTGAGGACTTGGTTTTAATCTTCCTTTAACCATTCTTTACTTGGTTTGGTCAAGCTTTACTCTGCTGTGCCAGTGGATCTCTGTGGGTCTTCCAGATTTACAGTCCCTAATCCAGGGCAATTTTCAGGAGTTCCAGTTTGTGGTGTTCTCACCACCAAAAGAATTGCCCAAATATTAAACTTCTAAATTCCCGTGTGTTCCCCCTGTTTGAGGAGATAATGTACAATGGGGAAGAAGGCATTTTTAGCCTGTGTAAAAAGCAGTTTCTCGGCAGCTTTACTTTCTGGTCCCAGTCTGATATTTCATAGGTTTTGCTTTTTTTTATTGTACGGTTTTTTTGTTTATTGTTTTGGTTTGTTTGGTTGGTTTGGTTTTTTTGTTTGTTTGGTTTGTTGTTGTTTTTTTTTTTTTTTTCTGATGTGGGTATTGAGTTTGTTGACGTTTCTCAATTGTATTGCATTTCTACCTTCCTGAGATTTCTTCTTTACTGTGGAAAACCTGTTTTTTTTAATGAGAGTTTTGAAAAGAATCCTGGAACAAATGACTCAAAAGTGCTGTTGGTCAGGCAGGTTTGCCTTAGTCTTTAGTTTTATGTAGCTGGGCACTGCTGGCTTTATTGGAGGCAAATCTACTGGGAGATGCTTCAAGGGCATTATATTTTTTTTCCTCTTCTCCAGGTATTTTCTGGTTTTGATATTTACTCAGGTTTTTTTTCTTTGTAGTGGTTTTAATTTTTGATTGTCAGTCCAATGCCTGAAGCGATCTGCTTAGTTATTACAGAATTTTTGTTAATAGTTGACTGTATGTTTGCACGATCAGCCTTTTGCAGAATGTCTCCATTTATTAATTTATTTGTTTTACCTACCAAGACAAAAGGCTGAACACTGTCAGCTTTAAACCAGCACCAGTCCAATGCACAGATGGAGAACACCTATTGTGTACCTGAGCTTCAGGTTGGGTGTTCCCCCAGCACGGATATGTGTAAGCAGAAGTTACAAATGCATTTGCTTAGTTTGTGCTTTTCTTCAAATTCTGCTTCTGTTTAAGGACCATCTCTCTTACTCTGTGATGTTTCTCTCTTGAACAAGTGTATAGAATAACCAGGAGGTGAATTACTGTTCTAGAGTAAAGTTGTACTTTTAGTTGAGTGGTATTGTAAGCTCTTAAATTGTGTATGACATGTTTGGCCTTATAAATCCCTCCTATAAGAAATAGTCAGCAGATGTATTGTAACTAGACTATATTGGAAAAGGCTACAGTCTGGAGAGGAATGTCCTCTCTGTACTTTATATCTCTTTCCATTAAAAGTTTCCTTTGTTGCCAAGCAAATAAAGCAATGATTATGTTATGGGGCTGACAGTTTTGCTAACGCTTCATATTTCCAGAACAGGGCTAACCTTGTCAAACCGTTGAGGATGATGTGAAATTCAAGGACTCTTACTAAAGTTTTTGATGGGACTAAACCATATTTTTACACCTCCTCCCCCCAAAAAAGCCCAGACCTTTCTTTTCAGTGTGATGGAGGAACAGGCTCCTTGTTTCATGGATTTTTTTGCAGTTGTAGAAAAGTAAGTAGGCACTCTCTACCCCTATGGGGATGTAAAAAGCTCCACAGACTTTAATCTGGGCTGTCTTCAATGAGGATTAAGTATGTTGGGGTTCTCCCTGCTGCATTTCCTGCTGCTGCTTTTTATTGCTCCTTTGGTGATGTAGGTCTTTGGGAAGAGAAGCTGTTACTCATGTTGCTTTCATAACTGTCTTGTTCCTACTTTATCTCTTCACAGTGAGAAGTGTTATTTTCATCTTTACTTTTTCCTTTGTTCTGTGTACTTTGGAAATAAAATGCAGAGACTGTGGTTGCTCTCCCTATTGCATTTATTGAGGCATGTTTAAGGGCATTGGACTGAAGAGTTTTACTACAAGCACTGGGTATTCCTGCTCATGATAAAACAGTGTTAACTCAGATATTGATCGCTTTTCCTTCCTCTTCTAATTCTTAACATCAGTGTAAGACTCAGGAGTGACCAATCTCCAGTGAGACCATGATGCTGCATCCTCATCCTCTTCCCCCAGCTCTTTCTGAGAAACAGACAGGAAGTGATATTCTTCCTTACTTTTGATGTTGGCAAACTTGGCAATGGCTTTTTTAATTGAAAAAAGAGGAAACAGAAGTGGAGGCAGTTTGAATTCTAGTTTTTTCCTGCTGTGCATGTTCTTGGTGCGTGTTTGGGTGGGTGGTGCTGATAGCACTGGTACTGATAGCACTTGCTGTGTAACCCATTTCTGATTTAAAAACTTGCCTGAATGACATACTAGCAGTAGGAGGAAGATTTATTTTGCCTAACTTTGTCTTAAAATATTTAGGTCTCGTTGAAAGTAGTTATGGGGGTGAGAATATTGCTCAGAGGGAACAATGATGTGCAGCTCCTGCAGGCTCAGTGAATTTCATTACCAGAGAGACTTCTCCCCCTCTCTGTCTCCATTCATAATGGTTTATTATTTCAAGTCAAATGTCTAAAACATTTACTTCTCCTACATACATGATAGGATTCTCTCCTTTAACTTGTGTATGGCTGTTTCTTCGTAACTTTTAGAAATAATCACCTCATGGTAAGGGGTGAATTCTGATTTGTTGGTTTAGATGACCAAGATATCAAAGATTACCAAGTAGTGTGGCTAAAATATGCAGAATACATCAAGTTAACTTTTGTTTTAAAGGAATGTTCCTTTGCCTGTAATACTCCATGAGAAGACTATCATTAGAAAGATGATAAGGTAGAGAGACTAGCATTATTGTTGATCTGCTGTGTACAAAAATACCAGTCCTTTTTAACCAGGATTACTGCAAAATATCATTACAAAATCAGTGGCACATCTTTTATCCTCCTTCTCTTCCCCTGTTTTTATGTTTTAAAAAAAAAAATCAAACCCCTAAGAAATTACCCTGGAGCTGTTAGGTCTGAGCTAGAATTTTAGCTGATGTAAGTTAATATATAGCTAGAAAACAGAATTAAACTGACTCACAACAAAAAAAGATGTTCCTTATTTCAGCTTTCAGATGCAGAGGGAAGGTAGACTAATTTTTAAAACCAGCTACTATTATGACAAATTAGAGAAATCAAAATATTCTGTAGAAACATAGAGAATTTGTGGGGTTGTCTTTTCCTAGGCATGCAGGAAGTGAGAGACATGATGCAAGTGAAGTGGTTAAATTACGTCGTGGCATGAGCTTTAGTGGGGATTGCTAGTAAATAATTTGCACAGTGGAGGAGAGCTTCCTTCCTTAATTGTTTCCACCTGGTAGCAGTCTATTGTCAGACCAGGGACCTCTCTGGCCCTTGGAGCAGCACTCTGAATGGGAAATATACAGTGCTCTGCAAGTAAGTAGTGTTTGGATAATAGCTAATTTTGTCTGGCTTCGTTTTACAAAGCTGTTTGGAAATGTGATAGAACAGCATTCTCCCTTAAGAATATGTGCTTTCCTACTGCAGTCTCACTTGAGAGACTGTTTTTCTGTGCTTTTGTTTTTACTTCACCACTGCTTCTGCTACTGCAAGAACTATGGTATATTTTCAAAGATGGGTATAAAAATGTGAAATGTTACATCTACCTGTTAAAGCACTGTGACTTCTTTGTTGTGGAAAAATGCACCCAGAAGTTGTTTAGGAGTGGACTGCCTTAATAGAATAAAAATGAAGTAGAGTCCTTTATTATGCTTTTGATTTAGGTACTAGGAAGAAGACGCCTTGCCTTGCACAAAAAAACCCCCAAAACAAAAACAAAAACAAAAAACCCCAAACAAACAAACAAACAAAACCAAAAAGGTGAAAAAGGAGAGGGTATGCATGGGCATATCACCTTATCTTGAAAAAAAATCATGATTTCTAGCACAAACAGTCTTTGGAAATTGACTCATCACATCTAATGCAGCTTGTGGAATTGCTCCAGTTTTAGTAGCTGAAGGCTAAAATATGGAAGTCCCTCCTTTTGTAATCGATGCCTCTTTAAAAGTGTCCTTGATTTCCACCTTCAAAGTCTGGAGGACTTAAAAGTGAAATGGGATAAGCTTTCATCACGAATCAACTAAAATGTCATGTTTCAAGGTGAGTATGTAGGATTACCACAGGCTGCCTATATAGACCTTTGGTAGTTTCACAGTTTCATTTAATTTCTCTCAAATGATGGTATTGTACCCTAATTAATAGTTTGTTATATAATAGTTATTATATTTGTTGATGGGCTTGGGAATCAAAAATTCAAAATTAAATTACAGCAATTAAAAACGTACAAGCAATGATACTTACGACTGTCTGGATGTATTAATAAATGCAGTGCCATCGGTTTCTGACAGCCCACTGCTTGTGTTGGGTGGGCAGCTTTGTCACGATCGAGCATGAGCATTCGCTTGCATGTCCCTGACATCAAGCAGGAGGCAGACAAATGCCTACTGACTGCCAGGGAAGCTTCATCTGCCTGGGTTACCCTGACTTCCAGGAGCTGTTTGGTATTAGCTCTGGAATATTAAGCAGGGTTGAATCTGCCTCAGTATGTTGGAATGAGATTGCATATTTCATTAAAGCTTAATTTGTTTTTCATGGGGAAATACCAGGGGCTTCAGCAATTATCATACTTTAAGATTGGGAGAAAGATCCTTGGATGAAGTTTAGCAAGCAAGGCTGTCAATGCTCATTTAGTAACTCCTTTTTGAATCATTTTGAACTGTATTTGCATGATTGTAGCAGACCCAGAAAACCTTTTGCAACAATTATTCAGTGATACCACTATATAATCAGCTGAAGGTAATGGATATGCTTCTTAGAAAGATTTTTTTTCACCATTTCTGGCCTTTTCAGTCCCTTTCTCTGCCTCTCTGGCGGCATTCTGAGCCAACCTGACACTGACCCAGAGAAGATACGTGAAGTATCAGTGGGTTGGATGGAGGAGGGATGCTGACCTTTTGACAGAAGGATAAGATTCTGGTTTTTCAGATTTGACCCTGCATTTCTTGAAATCTGCAAGGTTTAAGGACAAATATCTTGCAAGGTGCTTAAATCTCTCATTTTGGAGCCTGTATGAGAAGTGCTTCATACATCTAGGGTTCATGATCTTATCTAGGAATTGAATTGAGCCTGTGTAACTTGCATGCTAAATTTTGAAATGCTTGCCAGTTTGGGGGGGGGAGGGAGGCGTAGGGAAATTGGAGAGCAAGTAGTTCCAAGTAAGCTCTAAAGCGGTATCACTTTGCTCTTTATTTCAAGTAATGCCGTAGGAAGCTGACTCTTGAGTTATAGTGAAAACGGAATTTGTACCTTACAGTTAATATTGTTGTGAAAGTTAAGTACTTGTAAATGACAGTTCAAAAATGACAGAAAAATACTTTGAAATAGTAAGTACAGACATTTTTGATGGTGATGGAGTGTGGTGGAAAGTGTGTTTGGAGCTCTGTGGGACAATGTTAATTTTTGTTTCCAGCCAATGGAAGTGGTTAGCAGCTGTTTATTGACAAGGTTCCCCTCGCCCTTGAGAGTTTTCAGTTGTATGTTTGTATCTCATCAGGCTTGGTTTCCTCAAAACATAAGAAGCCTGGCATATTTCTTCCACCACGGTGGCAGAAATCAAATTGCATCAGAACAATCAGACAATTGAATTGTGAAGTGAGTTGTAATGGAAATCTCTGTGCCTGAGATACAGCTGTTTCTCAGGCATATGTTATCACAACAGCTACAAGCCTCACTAATGCTGGATGGGAAAGAAAGAATTATCACTGAATTACTGTTCAAAAGAGGAATAAAATCCAAGTGAATGCTCATCATTCGGAGGAGCTGAAATACAGATTGGCTTGCACTTACTGCCTTTTGGGTGTGCTTGTTTTTTTTTAATTCTGCAGTGAGATAGATGGCCTGAGGAAAAACCAATTAAAAATGCACAGACCCCTTTCAAAGATGGTGTTACTGGTCTGTACAGTGTCTTCTGTGCAGATGCAGTTCCAGTATGCTGTTGCACGTGGTTATGCTCGTGCATATAGAAAACTGGCCTCAGAAGTTTAAAGCAGTTCTTAGTCCAGAGTTGCCATTGTAATTGCTTGGTTGGATACTTGGTATCAAAGCTGGTAGTAGCTTTGTCAGTGTACTTGTAATGTTAACTAACACACTTCTAGTGACTTTTTTTAAAAAAAATTCAGAGATAATTTAATAATTTTAAAAGATATTATCATTGCTATTTAAAAGATGTGTTGGCTAAGCTAAAAGATAAAGGAAACATTAAAAATGCTTTGAATACATACATCTGAACACTATCTAAACTGTTTAATTTTAAATGGTGATAACACATCACCTGCAGTATATCAATTTCCTGAATTTCAATAGCCTTTGGTCTGATCCCTCCATGAACAACTGAACCCTGCTAGCAGCAGAGCGATCTTTTCAAATGCATTGCCATGCTGTATGCATGCACTTTTGTATTGTGATACTGTTGCCTCCAGTAATATTTTAAAAACCATACTTCCATATCTAATATTCTTGGTTAGTAATTTAGCTGATCTCCTCTATAAATGTGATCTTTTTGTTTCTACTTCATTGCTGTGCAATTGCATGGCCTACTTAATTTTATGGTTTATGGACAATCTCTCTTCAAAGGATTTGGGAATCCCTCTACCAATTAGATAACATCCATTTTGCCATTACTCTCATGTAATTGTGTATGATAACATAAAACTGAGACTCCTAAAGCAATTCGATTATTCGTTCAGATATGAAATCTTACCAAAAATCCTTGTTGACAGTGAAATAGAAACAGAGTGGTTTTAGTGGCTTAGGTAGATGTACAACTGCTCCAGCATTGTCTGTGTGTACTATGAAATGGTTTCCTATAAGGTACAGTATGACAATATGTTCTTTGATCTTTTTTTTATTTCAATTTCTTGTAAACATTATATTGAGATATTATGCCTTATATCTCTTACTAGGTAAAAGCATTGTTGTTCTCTCCTGTAGAGCAAATATATAATGAGGGAATGGGTTTTGTGGCCTCTGCTTTTTCCCTGTGGGAAGACAGGGTGAGGATGTGTAGTGCAAAAGAAATGGGGATGGGCAGAGTCCTTTAAGTGTTCATGTTCTGTAGTGAAGGAAAAGAAACATTGCAGCATACAACGTGGGGAGTGCACTTGACCTTAATGGTGCTCAGAGTAAGACAAAAATGACCTTTTTGATGTAAGAATCTTTCTCTTGAACTTTTAAGTTTCACAGCTGGTGGGAAGGAAGCTGCATGTGGCTGCTTTTTAAAGTAGCAGAGAATGTAATTGTGACTTGTATCCTTGATTCATAGTTGAGCACTGATAGTGAGTGACAGCCTGAAGCATGCTCTTAGAAACATAGTCTGTCTCAAACTTCATGTCTGGGCTTAGCTTGTCTTTAGCATCTGTGCTACATGTGTTGGGTGGATGCCCAGGTTGTCAGAAATGTTAGTGATTCTGCTCTCTGCATCTTTGTCACAGCATCAGGAAACTGAACAAGAGATCAGGGGGCCAGCCCAGCTTTCTGGCTTCTCCTGCTGCCTTGCCTTTGCTTTTTGTAGACTGAAGGCATCCTTAATTCCTGTGCTCTCTGCTGTCAAAAGAGGTATTGTTGCCTAGCAGGGAAAGTATCAGCCTGATTCCTACTTGCTGCCTCTTGGAGGTGAGGTGGGACTTAAGAGAATCCATTAAGGGATGAAAAAGACATTTTAAAATAAACTGAGTAGATAAAACTCCCAAGAGGATGAAACTATTTGCAGGACACGGTGAAGGTTTTGACATTTGCATAATTACATTAACATGTGTAAATCAAACACATTTCTTGCTTCACAGTGAGAGAAGCTGGTTTTAAATATTCTATGAAATTTTGTTTGATAGTGAAAGATTTTTGTTAGAGCGTGTAATTGAGTTGGATTCATGGATAAACAAGTTAAAAGTTATATCCATCTGTGTTTCTTGTTCCACATAAATCCCCAATTTTCTATGCTCTTCTGAGTACTTTTAGTACTTTAGCAGTAAAGGCTTTATTTTACCTGACATTACAAGCAATTTCTCAGTGAAAGCAGTATTCTAGTATTAAAGTGTCATTCCTTCATCAGTAAAAATATTGCTTAATTCAAAATCCTGTCTGTAAATACTAAGTCATGCTTCCAGGTGACCTCTAGGTATGCTTCTAATCTTCTTGCTGGTATAGAAGAGTGGCTTAAGACCAAAGACAAGGGGAACACTTCTAGAGGGACTGTGTTCCTAGCTTAGTTACCTGAAGATAATTTCTTCTTTATCACTTAGGACTCAGTGCCTGTGGTGCATAGTAGTAGCATTTTCTTTCAATTTTATTTAGTTTTGCAAGACTGTTAATGATGTATTCATGATTTTTGAAATGTTAGGCATAGATCGGTTGCATATTATGTTTTTATAGACTTCTGCTATTTTGACAGTATTGTCACCACCAGTAATGTAAGATTGATTTGAAATTGAATCTGTATTATGCCAGTAAGTAGTGCATCCAATTCGCACATGAGGAACTAATCCATTTGTGTTCTGAACTCAGGGAAAATAATGGCCTTTTACAAAAGACCTGATCTCACAGAATGTTAATTACCTTTAAAATATGTTGCTAAGCTGTATGAACACAGCCTAATAATCATGCAGATTTATTTAGAAAAAAATGTGTTAAGCTCCTTGATACAGGAAGCCTGATATAGTTCTTAAGCAAAGAGATTTATATCATACTCTTCATCAGTTTAGGCTTCCGTGGATTGTTCTGAGCTGCAGGCATAGGAATCAGCTTTGTAAATGAATAGTTTCACATTTGCTTTAAAGGTAGCTTGCAAATGAAGTGGTAAGTTTTAGTTAAGGAAGATACATAAAAGATTTATGTGCTTAAAGGAATCTTGGAATTGCTAAACTCTGATGTTGAGGATAAATCCTTGCAGCATGTTGTGTTGATAACCAAGCCAAATCCTTGCCAGCAAATCACAATGCCGTTGTTCAGTGTGGAAGGATCAGAAAGTGCCTTGCTAGGAGTTGCTTGGTATGGTATAGTTTCTCAATTCTCTGTTGGAAATTATGCTTACTAAGTACAATAATGTTCTTGGTGAAGAGAAATTACATGCTATCAGGAAATAACTGAAGAAAACTGTATAGCATACCATATACTAATTGTAGGGGGAGGCAAATTCTTGGCAAGAAATTTAGGAATGTTTCCATTTAAGACAGTAAAGGTCCAAACCTTTATTTTTCTTTTCCTTCAAGAGGGAAAAGAAACATTCGCTTCTCAAAAATTGTTAAATGTTTTGTCCCATTTTGTTAAGTAATGATGTTACTCTTGACTCTACACTGGTCAATGTAAGATCTCGCCTCTCATGGATATGGTACTTAAGATACTGTGTACTCTACATGTTAGTCACAGCTGGAAGTTCCTATCAAGGAAGCCAGTTAATGGGGAGATAAGGCTGTACTTAAAATCTACAAAAATGATTGTAGACTCATTTATCTGACTGCTCTGGTACACACTGCATTAAAGTACATAATGAATAACTACATCATGGTTCATGTAGGGTTTAACATTTTTAGGTTGGGCTTTTATCAAAGGCATTAAAAGAATGAATAGCTATTGTATGTGTAAATCATATGGATAAGCAGAACGTAAAGCAGAAGTGAAGTATGCTGCACCCCTTGGTGACTAATCTGCAAAGGATAACAGCATACTTTCCCTGGATGCTTATATATCTACTCCTTCATTTTGCATAGGTCCTGTGATGAATTTTCAAGCTTCAAATCATATTTATTTATAAAATTTTATTTTTGTCTGAATTTGAAGATATTAGTAATTTGGAAAAGTATACAGTGCTGTCGCTTTTCTTTTCTCTTCTTCCCTGCTCCCCCTCCTCCCCTTCTTTCTTTTTTTTTTTTTTTAACCATCTAATTTTTTACTGGGTAAGAAAAGATTTGATTAGCTTGTCTAGTTATACTTGGAACATAAGACACTTTTCTTGTAGAGTTTGGAAATAAAAGAAAGCACATTATCAGTGTAGGTGGATGGTTAACTGGTTTTCCAAGATATGCTGAGTACAATGAAGAGAAGTAATTATATATCAGTCATGTATTTTCATCTCCTTTTCTTTGCATTAGGGAGCTACGTTCTTTATTTTTGATTGGTGACCTTTCACCTGCATGTCATGTTTTGGTCATCAAGTTTAATCAAGGTCTTGATTTTGGTCTTGATTTCTGTTACTGTACTGTACCGAGCCTCTCCTTAAGTCTCTTGAAGGAAAGAATTTACTGCAAGAATGGACTTGTTAATGGTATTGCTTACCATTGCTGGGTGGCCCCTACCACTACGTAGGAGTGCAACATAATAGCTTGTATTTATCTGTGAAGTCTGCAAAAGAATCTGCTGCATATGGGTTCTCAGAAGTAGGTCGCTTCCACTAGCTAAAATATTGCACACGTCTCCAGGAGAGGCACCCAAAAATCAGTCTGCTTGGAAGGGGACCGGGCTGTTCAATTCTGAGGTTTTCTTCACTTTGGAATTTAATTAGTTTCTTTTTCCCTTTGACTGGTGTGAAATAGTCCAAACTAGGACTAGGTCTGAAGGAGGCTGTGAAGTCATTCTGTTTTCCCAGACTTTAGGAAGAGAAGGTTATCTTTACTTTACCCTTCTTAACCTCTGTTCTCATCTATGGTCAGTGTATTCTCTGGGTTTCTGGCAAGGAGCACACCTTATGGAGGACAATTTAGTTAACTGGTAACATTTTTCATAAAACCTTGAATCTCTGGCTCTGTATAATTATATATGCCCAACCTTTCTCCTACCTGAGGGAATGTCTGAAAATTACTAGGGGGGAAAAAGTCTTTCTAGTCACTGAATTGGGTTTTGATGATGATAATAAAAAGTGAATTATATTGAAGCAAAAAGAATGTAGATCTTTAAACTGTCAAATAATATTAAAAATTAATCAATAGGAGTGGTATTCTTGCCGTGTTCTCCTGCCTCTGATTTTAAGATCTAAGCATTAGCATGATATGAGAGGCTGTGAGCTGTGTAAAGACAAGAATTGTTTCCTCTTGTACCTTCATTTTATTTTGTTTCAGTTAAACAAACAAAATGAGGACTGATCAAGTCTCTAATACTCCCTCTGAATTATTGCAAACTTGGTTAAGATGCATCTGTAATTGCACTGATATTTTGATAATATGGAGGTGCTTATGATCTGATTAACACATGATGCATTTTTCTTTGCTCTTGCTGGGAATAAAAGTCTGGGGCTAATAAAATCTTTCCTGACCTTGAATACAAGGGTATAGTGTTTTCTTTTTCGATGAAGATGTAAGTGTGAATGCTGATATTTGCTGATTTTGTTGCAGTAAAATTTGAGAGGTAAACACTACAATTTATGAGAAGATATGCATAGTAAATTTTACCCATCTCACCTTTTTTTTCATTAGAACATTTTACTCCATGAGGGAGTAAGTTAAAAAAAAAAGCTTTGTATGTAGATACTGTGTAGTTAATAAAATACTTGTTTTGATATTAAAACAGTCTTCTGTTCAGAATTTATACTTAAAACAGTGAATTAAAACATACTTGGGATAACTGTAATTTTTTTGTGTATATAACATCTGGGAATTCTACTTTGCATCTTCCTAACATGGATAGTAAATTAAAAAATAAGAAGGAAATGGAACATGTCTGGCTTTAAAAGTTTGCTGAAAGTGTATCTAGAAATTTATGAAAACTTCCTCCCTATTCCCCCCTGACATTATGATTTCCCAAATACTTTTTAATTTAGTGGCAATTCCAGTTTTTTGGGCTGCTTCGCATTAAAATGATCTTCTTTGGAATTTGCAATGACAACATAATGAGGACCTGCCTATAACTAAGGTAGAATTAGGAAGTGTTGATTCACTTAGAGTCAGGAAAAATGTCCAGCTGAAAGCATTTGAGTTAGTTGATTTTTCATAACAATAAAACAGGAAAAAGAAAAGCCATGATGCGTTCTTCCCTCCTGATTATGCAGCTCAGATTCCTTAACAACCTTGGCTATCCTGATGTAGCCAAGGTCCCCTGCTAAAGCAGAAGCAGCTTTCTCAGCTGCAGGTGGTAACAGATGGAGATGGATGCATGGAAATGCAGATGTAACTCGAGCTGGGGAGCTGTTTGCCAGTCACCCTGTTATTCCCTGTGCCTCACTGGCATACACCTGTTTGAAGAGCTGGCTCCAGATTTTGTCAGGAGTCCCATTCAGCTTCCATTCAAATCTGATTAAATAAAGATGAGAGAGAAATTTGTGTCTTTGCTGTACCAGACATTCTCTTAAGTGTGTTTGTTTTTAGTAGTTGGCACACCATATTTGTCAGGAAACTGTCTTTAAAATGATATTTGCACTGAGCACTTGATATTTTTAGCACAGTATAATCTGAGACTTCTCCAGCAGTCCTCAAACTTCTTCAGGGAAGGTGAGAGCGTCTACCATGTCTTGAGAAACAGTAGGTCCTTCCCAGCCCTAAAAAAGGGATTAGTGCCATAGTCACAGTTTAAAAACAACACAAATAATAGCACAGCCTTAAGACCATCGTAGAAGTGGGAGGGTGGTGATTGCTGAAAGGTGAGTCTGATAGGTATCTGGTTTTGTTCTGGTGTGTAAGAGATGATGGCTTGTGGCCACCTCTGGTGACGTTTACTTCTTGTGGATTAAGGAAGGCAAGATGAGAGGAGGAGCTCCGGAAGGAGCCCTTTGTTCCCAGAGTCTTCTGGCATGTAAGGTTATGGAGAGCACATCTACACCGGAGATGATAGCTGAGCAGGAACTGGGATGTTGTTGTTGCTGTATTGTTTTTGTAGTTGGAGGAGGAAGAGAGAAGGGATGCTTGTAAAAGGTGTTTTCCTCCTGAGGAGGATGTTTTTCCCATCTGAACCTGTGACTACAGAAGGAGGGAAACAGAGGCCATAGAACTTGCAGAAGACACATTTCTCCAGTAGAAAGTTGCTAAAATGCAACTGTCAGCTGGGCAATCTCCTAAAATGGTATGCTTCCACCCTGTGTGCTCTTTGTTCCCAGTGATGAGCAGTTGGACTGTCAGCTTCTGTCTGTAATTAGCTTAGTTCCTCCTGGGGTGGGTGGGTGCAGACATGGCTACAGCAGTGTCCTCCTCATATTTACTTAAACAGTTGAGTTTTTGACAAGAGAGGACAACACTGATCAAGAAGTTCAGAAGGATTTTACTAAATGTCAGCAGAAGCCTGTGTCTGGAACATGGAGGGGGGATTATCGGATTTGCTGTGGGCGATGTGAACCTGCACATCTGGCTGGTTTTGTCATGGTGAGGGTCAAAGACTGTTTCTGGATATGTGTTGGGAACTTTGAATGGTGGCAATATTTGCGTCTGTAAGTGTTGCCCGTGTAAAGGTTGTGAGGCTCAATCATTAGACACAAGACTACATGTATATACATTATTTTGTATAATCACATTGTGACTGATCCACTTGGGCTCCACTCATCTAGAAGCCTTTGGTGGTGGCCTGGCAGCCTGTTCAGATAAGAAAATACTAACCTTTCCCTGCTTTTTTTACGGTCTGACATGGTTCATGTGATTTTTATCTTGCTATTTTCATAACAAAAAAAAAATTCCTGTACTTAATGATATGTCTTCGAAAACAAATTTCTAATTGTTATTCAGGTCGTCATTTATGGCTCTGAAGTTCTGATGTGTTATTTATTAGAAAAATATTTTAATAGTTTTGCACCCTTTCAAAACAGAATTGTTTGGCTTCTGCTTTGCAAAGGCAGCTTTTAGCAGATCACTTACTGTGGTTTCTTGACTGAGATTACTCTATGCCCACCTATCACCTAACTTTCTACTGTGTCTTTGAAATCTGTGGTGTTGGGATGGAAGTCACTCTCTGCAAACATAGTATTTCTTGTAAAGTTCTCTGAGGTGGTAAAGTGGTTTAAAACATTTTGTTGAGAAGTAGATTGTTTTCCTCATAAATACAAAAAGTAGAAGTAGCATTATTTTATTTGTAATGTTCACAGAACAGTATCAAAGAATTTTATATGTGTTTAAAAAGCAAACATGGAGAAGAACAAAAAATGTGAAAGAAGGCTTTGGTGGGCTTTTTTCCCCCCGTCTCTTACACTTACAGGCAGAAACAGGGCTCTGAGCCTTATCTTGTAGGGATTTACACCTGATAGGAAACCAGAGTGCATTTTGAAGGACAGAATTACTTTGTTGTCTTTGGAATAGTTACTAAGCCGGGTAACAGCATGACTGTTTACAGGGAATAATGCCTCCAGGCTTTAGGCAAAACAGTGTGAAGAATGTGGGAATAACTGGCCCTGGGAGACACCAGAGAAAGCTGAAGCCTGTTGGATAGGCTTCAGCATCCCAAGGCATCTGATCCGCTGTGAAATTGAGCAGAAGTAATGGTACTTTGTAACTCAGGTAACAAGAATTTAGGATCCAGTGTTGATGCTTATTTCTTTCCTGAAGTGGTCTGTTGACATTTATGTTGTTTCTTTTGTGTGGAGATGTGGCTCTCTGGGGCTGTGGGAAGGTCTGGCAGTAAGATATAAATGTGTACTGTTTACTGTGTCTTTGGCTCTGACAACTTACATATTTCTTATTTAACCCTTTGAACTTTTTTAGTGGGAATTTTTACTGTGAAAGATGTATTCAATTTCAGAAATCGAGCTATGTGGTTGCGTTAGCCTTATTAATGTTTGCGCAGTTGTAGCACACTGTGATTTTAACAATAATGGGATTTGCAGCTCTGGGCTGAAGATTTTAGTCCTGCAGTACTACCTGGAAATAAAGCTGACTAAAATATTTAGCAAAATTATTTATATACTCACTAAGCATTAGGCTGGAACTGACATTGCCATCCTATGGGTGAGCATCCTACTTCTCCCAGACCCCCCTTCCAGCTCTCTTCCTGCCTTTTCTATCTCTTCTTCAACTACGTGCTTAGTATGTTTTGGCAATAGTTCCAAAACAAAAGAGTCTGTCCCCCGCTGACCCCTGGAAAGCCTTTGAATCTGGATGTTAGAGGGCTTTGCTGAAAGGTAAGAGAACATATTTCAAAATAAAAAAAAAGGGGGAGGTTGGGAGGTAGGTTTGAGTCCGTCTGCAATCTAGGAAGGGAACACTGGCAGCCCTGCAGCACAGTGTCTCCTATGTGTTACTTAGCCTCCTCATGTTAGGCAGCCACTGAAAGGATGCTGGTTCTCTGAAAGGATTACTTCTTGCATGAACCAAAGGAGTGAGATACGATATTTTACTTAGCCCTCAGTTTACATATAGCGAAAGTGTAAAGGAAAAATACAGTTTATGCTGACCTAGGGGAAATAATCTGTCCTTCATTTTCAATATGGCTCTGCCATTTTAACTGATGTATGACAGGGCCTCTGTCGCATCCTTTTAGCAGATTTGAGCTCCTTTGAGATAACAGGCTTTTCAAGTTGTTGATAGCAATGGTACACTTGTAACTCTCTGTTTTCTGCTATCTTGAAGTCCCTTGCGTAGAAAGGAGAAAGGAAAAAGGAAACACACAAGGTAAGTACTTGAAATAAAATTACTAACAAAGATCTTTTATTGAGAAAGCATTCTTCTCTATTCAGGGGTGTGCATGAGATGATTCCATTACCACTCTGTATTTCTCATAATCTTGAGTCTTTGTGTGTATAGGTTCCCCTGCTTCTTCCAGTCCAGCTCTGAATAAGGGACATCTCATTTGTCTGTACCGGGAATTCTGTACAGGTAACAAAATAGTTCCAGTAGGTGTGACAACTAACACTTAAAATACATTCTTTCAGACAAAAGTGACATTAATATGAGAACAGTATTAATAATTAAAGTCTTTCTGAAACAATGTTTTGAAACTGCTTTGAACCCACACTCAGTTAAGACAACTATGCTGAGGAACTGTATGTTACACAACCTTGAACTAGCAGCTATACACAGTCTACAAAAATATCTATGCTATTATTTCCTTGAAACTAAAAAAAAACCTCATACTAACCTACATAGAGGGTAAGAGGCAGATGCTTCTGTAAGTCAAGTAAATGAGAGTATAAGGGTGATTATGCTTTCACAGTGTCATTTGTTCAGAACCACATAAAAATGGAAGTGTGTAGGATTTGCCAAAATCTTACGTTTTTGAGATGAAAAAGGTCATCTTTCTGCATTTCAGTGTGTAGGGATGCTGAACACATTTAAGTACTGGGTCGCCAGGTAGCTGATAGAGGGTCTGATTGTGAGGTTGAGTTCTACTGCTGTAAATAAAATTTGTTTTCAGGGGTGGCAGGGTGGAATTAGCACTTGAGTTAGGGAGGGAGACTTCTGGCTCAACGTTTGCTTCTGTTATATTTATTATTATTATTATTATGCTATTGTCTGGAAGAAGGTAATATACAGATGGAAGAAAGCTGTTCTTGCAGTATCAGCTGCAAAAGGTTGTATGTCAAAAAAATGTTACGGATATCTAGTGTATAAAGAAAAGAGGAAGCAAGTATGCTGTTGCCTGTATATTCTGCTGGAAAATATTAGACTGAAAGAACTTTCAAAGCCAGGAAGGACTTTTTGAGTAAAATCATAATAAAAACTTATTTTCACATAAATTCACATTGTAAGTTATGAAAGCAATGTTAGGACGTCCTATGATCTGAATTATACTAGATACTTTTAATTTTCACTCAATTATCCCTTTTGTAAGATGTTAAATTACTGGACGAAAATATTATCTAGGGTTATACAACACTGCTGCTTAAGTACTTTGCTATTTTTTCAGTTTTTATTTTTAATCAATACTGGCAGTTTGTGTGTCTGTGGCTTCAAGAAAGCTGAAGACAGATACATTTGCTTCCTCATCTAATGCGTAATTTCTGCAATTCAATGATGCCCACTGACTTCACTTTTCATCTTTCTTTGTGTAGTGTGTAAAAGGGGTGAGTTGGTTTCTTGAACATTTTTCTATTAAAATCTGTAGTTTTGGGGTTTTGGATTATCTCCGTATCCACACTAAGAGATTGGGGTGGTTGGGGGAGTTGTCTTAAAAGGGTGTGAAGTAAGTTTCAGAGGTGGGTTGTGCTTATAAGGGCTCTCCCTGTCACTCTCTCTTCCAGAGGAAGGTCAAATTTTGGTCTAGAGAGAAAGACTAGCTTGTGCCATGGGAAAAGGTGAAGAGCTAAATTGTCTTTTTTCCACTTCTCTTGAAGTGCTTCTCAGTGTTCACTTCATCAGTTTTCTCAGTGAAGAGGAAGTAGGGAAGTTAGATTGCCTTATAAGTAAATTTCTATGTAGTTGACATTTGAGTTGCAGTATTGATAGCACAAATAATTAATTAAGAATAATAATTGAAGCCAAACAATGCAATTGCAGGGCAATCACAAAGACTTCACAATCTGACTCTATAGGGGGGAATTAGTACATCAGGTAGAAAACCAATCATGTACTGCATCAGGTTATTAAAAATCTGGATGATATTTGCAGTGTATTTATGGTCAAAACATATAAATCCACAAAATCTGGTATCCATAGAGGAGTGTAAGACTCCGAAACAGCACTGATGTGTAGTGTTGTTGCCTCTGCATCTTCTGATTTCTAACTGTTTCTAGTTTTCTGTGATGATGCAAAATGCACTAATCCTATTGAGTCCTGATAAAGGAAAATGTAGTATTTCATTTGCATTTACGTCCTATATTTTTTCTTTTGTTAACTTCCAGCCATAGAGTGGAAGTTTATTGGCCTTTGTCAGTGTTGCTCTAAAGGCTATTTCCAAATGAAAGAGGCTACAAACATCTTTTTTTGTTTGTTTGTTTGTTTGTTTTGTTTTGTTGTTGTTGGTTTTTTGTTTTGGTTTGGTTTGGTTTTGTTGGTGTTTTTTTTTGAGGAAACTAATTTCAATGGTTGCTGCTTAGCCTTCACTTTTAATCACACAGGAATAAGGGCACATCAAATGATGGGACCCAAATAGAAAAGTAAAAACAATATGTTGAAGACCTGATATGTGTGAAGGAGAGACCTTCTTATGCTATTTTACTGTATAATTATGTGTAAAGGTTTTTATTACAATATGTGTTTCTAGTTCTTGACAGTGCAGGTTGTCAAAGACACTCAGCTGGTATTGCGTCTCATTTCTCTGTTCTGAAACAAAGTCTGTTAAAATAACTTATAATTTTAAGTGAGAACTAGAACATCTATTTTAGCAGGGCCTTCAGCCAGAAGCAGCCACGGAGCAACATCAGTGCTTGATATTTCATGAAAAAAATATTGAATGACAGAATAGAAACCTTTCAGAATGGGGAAGATAGTGTTTGCAACTATCATATAGTCCAGCATTTTATACTCCCAAATGTCCAAAATAATTTTCATCTAAGGAATAGAAATATTATTTTATTGTACAATGAACAGTACCAAAAAATGGCTAGAAACATTTTTTGTCAGAAAGGCATGGTAAATCCTTTTTTGTCTCAGTTACTGAATAAATATTGCTGCAGCACAACACTCAGATATCGCAACACTAATATTCTAAGCATTATCAGTAAAATCTAGGCTTTATTGTGATATGTTTGTTGTGATGTGCTGAGATTCCAGAAAGTCACTGGTGCAGAGCACAGTCTCTATCAAATCCCACTAGTACATACTCATGTGATTTGCAGATAAGTAAACAAACTGCTTTATTATCTTGCCAGATATTCATTTTCTATAAAGCTGGCAGAATTGCTTTCTGACACTTGCTAAAAGCATCATTAAAGGATTTTTCAAGTTCTCCTTTTCATCTTATTTCGCTCTTGGGCCAGTACTCTAAATGATGGTTTCGATTCTTCATTGATGGTGATAAATTCATAATTTTTGTACTGAATCCCATCATCCTGAGCTCAACTGTTGGCAAAACACTGCTCTACAACACCTAAGTGCACTTCTTGTGATCTCATGCAATACTATCCTGTTTCATTTAATTTCATCAGGATTGATTTTTGAGTAAGCAGATGGCTTAGTCTTCTCTAAGAGTCCATAAGGAATTGCCTTGCCAGAAATAGTTTGTATTTCATGACATTTAAGTTTGCTGTGATTTAAGGGTTTGTGAGCATACTCAGGGGTTTTTTTTGTGCTGTTCATCAGTAGGGTTTCATTGCTGATCCTCAGACTCATAAATGGAGACCACAATTCTGTTGCCAGATACCTTTCAGAGCAAAACCTCTTTGGCCGACAGGACACTGGTTCCATGCGTATTGTTGCTTAGGCTGCTCAGGCAGCCTCATCAAAAGCTTAATCCTCTGTCTGTTTTGAGGATCTGGATAATTTTAGTGCAGCTAATATGAACTGGAGAAAAATAGCACAGGAAGAGAACCTGGTTTAGCAACATTTTCTTTTTTATCCCTCACACAATGGATTAATCTAAGTAGGATGATTCTAAAATGCTATGTTAATTGCCTAGATCATTACTTATAAAAATCAGGAAATAAGTACAAAGAATAATTCATTCTTTCTCACCTCTAACTATCATTATATGCTGGATAGTGACTAAGTATATAATTATTTAGTATGAAATTTAACTTTTCATTACTTAATTTTTTGTTCTTTTTCCAATGTATATATTCAGTCTATACCCCAGCCTATCTTTTGTCATGCTCTTTTTGGTTAAATATTGTGTTGCAGTATCTTGGATGTTGTTGCATTGTGTTCTTGAGGCAGTGAAGGCCAACCACAGACTGTTCTGTATTGACAAAACTGCAGCCAAAAGGTAAAGGGGAGCAGTGGCTCCCCTCTAGCCAGTGCCTGGGATCTTGCATCTGGGGAATTGCTTCCAGTGTGGAGCTTCCCAGTGCAAGAGAAGAGTTTTGAAGAACAAATCCAGCAGAGGAACGTTGAGGTGTTTTGGGGACAAGGGTGTAAGTTCATGGGGGAAGGCTTGAAGTTGAAAATGAGAGAACGAAGGGACATCTGACTGCTGACTTCAGCTATCTAAAGGATAGCATTTAGAGATGATGGATCTTGTTGAAAATGTGTAGTGGAAATGGAAGACAACAATCACATGTTGTTGCAGGAAAATTCTGATTAGGTAAAAGGTTAAAAAATACCCACAGTGTGAATGGTTAAGCACTAGAAGAGGTTTCTCAGGTTTCTCTTCTCTTGGAGTTAATAAGTAGACTTAACAAGGTATGGAGGAAACTGATCTTGCTCTGAAATTAGCCCTGCCTGATGCAAGGTCTTGTTGGGCAAGACCTCCAAAGGTCTTTCCCAACCTGGAGTGCTTGGTGATTTGAGGAATATCCATATGAATCATGGATTTTTTTTAATTTTTTTTTTTTTAGTTCTTGTTGCCTTATATAAACTGAAGAACTAAGAAAAATTATGTTTATGACAACCTTCCCTCTGAAGTCTACTTACCAAATGAGGTACTTCTAGTTAAGGGAGTAGATGTAATTGATTTTGCTTACCCCTGGCCCTCCAGATTTGTTCACAGAACTAGAAGAGATCACACTTTCATTTTGCTGATGGACTGGAAAATAAGCTCTCCTGTTTTTGCAACTCCCTGGGGTTTCATCAGTTTTGAATAAATTGGTATCTGAATGGAGCTATTTGCATGAACCAAGATTAGAAGAAAAAATACGGAGCCTTGCTGTATTCACTAAACATGCTATAGCTGTCAAGGAGGGTTTTTCTCTTTAGTGAACTACACAGGCTTAGAAAAACAAACTTATTATGTGGATTATTTTAAGAACTCACTATAAAGTTTTCATTTGTGCATCATCATACAGAGAATATTATTATTGAGAGTGTTAGTACATTTTTGTATGTACTTCATATTCATACTTCATACTTCATACTTCAATTCATCTTTCTTGGTCTTCTCTCTTTACCGGGCAGACCAGGTGCATTACATATGTGCAAGATAAGTATAAAGAATATGTATATGAAAAAGACTCTCTAGAGGGAAAGGACAGGAATTTTGTTTTGAAAATTTCTAGCAGCTAATGTAGTGTAGCTTTGAAAGCTGGGCTGTTGTGCTGGATTTTATTGTTATATTTTCCCTTTGTGCTTTTGAATTGAATGTTTGCTGAGATGGAGGGAAAGTTTGTTAAAAGAGTGCCATGAGTAAAGTTGTGCCTCAGCAACACAATAATTTTGTTTTTCAGCTGACTGAACTAAATTTAGGAAAAGAAACTGGGGAAAATGTCTTTGGACAGCACTGTTCATCAGTATATCTCCTTCAAAAACTGATAGGGCTGATCATCAGCTCAGATTAACTGTGTTTTATTGGGATTGTTTTGATGTGTCCCAAATCTTACCTTTTCAAAGCTTCTGACAGGACTACAGAATATTAAGAACAGAAATGGCCCTTTTTTTTGGTTATGTGTGGAGGGGAGCAAGGGATAGTATTGAAAGAAAAAAAAATGCTCATGATTTTTTTCAGTATCTTCTCCATTCCCTATTTTTCTTCTATTTTGTCTCTTAGTTGGTATTCCTGTTGGTGTCTCTGAGTGACCCAAACAAGGGATTATGTTCTTTCATTTCCATCTTTCACCTTCTTCCTATTTCTCCTTCATCTGAATCACTGTCTTTCTACGGCTCAAACATCTTCTCCTTATTACATGCAATTTCCATGGGTGATGAAATTAGGAGGCATGTATGATAGAGAAATAGTTCCTTAGAAATAAGTATTCATTGGTTTCCATTATCTCCTTATTCAGTTTGCACCTTGTGTGTTTCGGGAACTGAGTCTGGTAGGAGGCTGCTGCAAACAGCACTGCTCACTGTGCTGTTTTCTTACATGGGCTATAGATGTATCTTTAAAAGCATTAGTGCATACCTGTAAATGTAATAATAATAGAATCACTGCTTTCTGGCTTAACATGGATTGAGAACACTGGGCAATATCATAAAACCTCATCTTGTTTGTTTATGGTAAGGCTATTACCCTGTATACTCTCTTCAGCTACCCTGCTTGATTCAGGCAGAAAAACCCCCAAACAAAACAAATCCTCAAACAGACCCCACAAAAACCTCTAGAAACTCCAGACAAAAAGCCTGACACCAAACTTCTGTATAGTCATATTGTGAGTGTCCTGAGGGTTTACAGGCTGATGAGGAGAGTGTATAGGAAGGAGGGTTTGGCTGTGAACTTCTGTATGGTCACATTTCTTCCAGCTATGCTTGTATATTGTGGATTGTTTCAGCAGCATGCTTTACCCTCTAGTCACGTTCAATGACTGGTTCAATGCTGTTGATCATAAATGCTCTTTACTATTAAAAGGTAAAGCCTAACTGTGGGTGAAACAAAGAAAAAACATTTCACTCAGCACTGCTTAACAAGATGGTTTATCTGCTTTTGAAATATATTCATGATACTATTTTTTATATCTCTTGCAGAAAAATAAACTGCATTTACAGGGGCAGATCAGACAACAAACTCAGAA
The DNA here is from genome assembly GCA_013397135.1 of Pachyramphus minor. Lineage (NCBI taxonomy): Eukaryota > Metazoa > Chordata > Aves > Passeriformes > Tyrannidae > Pachyramphus > Pachyramphus minor. The sequence goes on from VYXB01007924.1 coordinate 242,442, forward strand.
ACAATGCAATTAGGTTATAAAGCATATAACCAATTTAATGCATTAGTAATAGCAGTATTTTTCTGGTATACAGCTTCACAGCAGAATGGGAATCATCACAACTACAATTTCATATTTCAGATGGTCCAATGTATGTCTTTTACAAGTGAAATCAAGCAGATGCTATTCTGTAGCAAGAAATGCATTAGGCTGAAAAAAGGTGTATGTTACTGGCCATTACAGGTGTCTCTGGGGGTATGAATAACATTAGATTCATTGACCTTGTTCCTGGCTTTAGGGATCAACAGTGGTGGCAGGTGCAGCTTTGGTGCTGTGAGATTTGTCTCCGGCTCCACTGTTAAACTCTTTCTGCAGTGGTGATGGGGGTGGGGGATGATGTATCTGAAGGTCAACCGAGAAAGATGCAATCTGCTGGAAATGTTAGCTTATTTGAAAAGCATTTTTATCCCATAATGACTAAAATGATGGCACCAGATGCAGAGCAGTGGTTTTGAGATGATTTATATTGATCATTTTTGCTCATGTCCTATTTTGCTGCCTAATAAGTACTGCTGAGCTTTTTGTCCTAAGCTGATGATAAGATATAAGGATTGTCAATAGCTCTCATTATCATTATTTTGAATTTGCATATTAACATGCAAACATACTATAATTGCCCTGTTTTTTATGGCTGTTTGCTGGATGTATATAGAGAGAGGAAATGAAAAATATTGATTTTTTTTTTTGTATTTTGCTTTGTAAGCCTGGACAATAGTCTTGATGCAGTAACATACAATCATTAGGAAGGGCTATAGCTAGTTGTTTTAGAAACTTAACATTTTTTTCCTTTGTTGTAATATGTGACCTTTTCATCTCTTTGATCCCTTAAGCTGTGTACTGCATAACCTTGGATTAGTAGGAACAAGAAATGCTGTGCATCATCTAATGACATATTTCTTCTGGCTACATCAAAGAAGGTTAGATAAGATCTGTTGTAGGAAATCATCTGCGAAGTCTACAGGAGTGAAGATTGTAGCCAAGGATACTGTGACTTCCTTTTGCAAAGAAGGATAAAACTGAAACAATCTGTCATGCTGGTTTATTTTAAAAAGCTTAGGGAAGCCTTGAACATACTTGAAATAATGTTGACAGTGTAAGAGCAGATCTTCTCATGTGTTCTCCTTTCCTACATGCTGACATTGGAAATAGTAGTAAGAAGTTACTGAATGTTCATATGGCTTGTACCTAATTTTAGATTATTGAGAAGCTGCTGTTTAATTCACTTATTGTTGATATTGTGGTGTTCAAAATTCTCCTCAAGCAAAGGTGGTGAACAGTATTTTTGTCTTCCATCTGAAACTGAAATAGTGGTAATAGGAATAAATGGCAAATCTGGCTTCATTCCAGCCTCATCTGTAAAATGGGAGTAATGTTTTTATGGTTTGGAGATGGTGCAAAACTGGCAAAATAAGTTCAAAGATGCAGTCAGTGAGTCTTTTTAACCATATATGGTGTGCTTCTCTCTTAATCTTTAAATAAAATTGGACTTTGCTTCTATTAGGAAGTAAAATAACCAGTGTGAGAAGGAATCCTTAAATAAAATCGCGTCTTCTTTTGGAAGCTTAAAGCTGATTACATTTTCTGCTGTAGCCTTGCAGAAAGAAATGTGTAGGCATTGTGCAGAAACATTTGGGATGCAGTGACAGAGAGGTGCAGACATCTCTCTGGTGAGAGGACTCAAGGGAATGGCCTGAAGTTGCATCAGGGGAGGTTCAGGTTAGACGTTAGAAAGAGGTTCTTCACGCAGAGAGTGGCTGGACACTGGAACAGGCTCCCCAGGGAAGTGGTCACAGCAACAAACCTGATGGAGTTCAAGAAGTGTTTGGATGATACTCTTGGGCACATGGTGTAACTCTTGGGGATGGTCCCATGCACGGCCAGGGGTTGGACTCAATGATCCTTGTGGGTCCCTTCCAACTCTGCACATTCTGTGATTCTGTGAATTGTTTAAAATAGTATGTACAGGGGGAGACAGGCCAGTCTCATTTTATGTAGAATTTCCAAGGTGCTTGTAGCTGGCTGGAATTATTGTACTTAGAGTACAGGCAGGAGCTGACTTTGATGTCAGGCTGCATCTTCTCTATTTGCAGCTCTTTCTTCCTACCCTTGGCATGGGTGAAGGTGACACCTGCATCAAACCAACATCTCAAGAACTCGCGTGTGTGTAGATTCACTGTCCTCAATTCACTGCCCTGCAGTGAAATGCTTCTCCTTTGACAGTTTATCAGTCATACATTGGACAATGTTATTGAGTGCAGCAAATCTATGGTGCTGTTTTTGTTTAATTGATGGCTTTTAAGAAACCTGTGCAAAAGTGCGTATTTTGACTATACCATGTTGTGAGTGATATTCACAGAGAAGTTCAGTTGCCTCACTCACAAGTTAGGCTTGATGAAAGAAATGCCAAGGTAATAAAGTACTTAATATTGGCTGATGGAATTGATGATTTTTGAGTATTTCCCACTTTTATATCTGAAAGTAACAGATACTTTCTTTCTCATGTAGGAGAATGTGTAGTGATTGTAACCAGTAGCAATGAGGTGATGTTAGGAATGTTAAACTTCCTGTGCATGAAGTTGTTTCATAGCTGACCTGGCCTGAATCAGTATTCTCCTTTAATCTCAGAATGTACTAAAGGGATTCTGCTCTTCTCTGCCCATCTCCCATTCCTAACAACTAAATGTCTTATCAGAGATCGGTCTTTGCATCTCTTAGGAAGAAAAATAATCAGTGTGAGAAGGAAGTGAGTTTCTTAGAGCTGGGCCCTTAGGATCAGAACAGACCGGAATAGCTTTTATATGATGGAGGTATCCTTCAGGATGTAGAGGATGGGAAAAAATTGACACAGAAAAATTCAATCGTGCTGCCTAGAATTTTTGTAATAAATGTTTTCAGAGGTAAAGTAGACAGGATAACAGTTCCTGAATTCAGTTTTATAGAGTTTTTGTAAAGCTTCTCGTGGGAGAAGTGAGGACGGATTGCTATTTTTGCTCTGGCATTTTAGCAAGTACAAATCTTTAGCTTTGGCATGTCTTATCTTGAAAATCTATTCTTAGTTTAAACCTAAATAGTGAAACTCACATGAATGCACTGAAGTGGTTGTATGTGGCTCTGAGTAAAAATGCCTATGGTAACAATGGGTTTAAAGTAAATGAAATATTTAGGATTTTTTTTTCTTGGCATTAGAACTCCAGTTACCTCAGAACAATACCTTTTCATCTCTATTCATTGTGGATAAAAATGCCTCTGATTCATTTCTGAGGTGGAAGCTCTCAGTAGCCAACTGCAATCCGAGTATCTGCGGTGTGAGATCAGAATTTTTAACAAAGTGTTTTGTGTACTTCAGGCAACTGAGTTGTAAAGATGTGGTAAATCTTTAAAATTTGGCCTTTCATAGAATTCAATGTTAAACTGTATTTTGATGTTCCTTTAGAGTCCAGTGTACATTTTTTTGTAAGTTTATGTAGAAGCTAATCACATTGTGAAGTGCTTCTAAGCACTTAAGACATTTGGCTTATTGGTTATAAACATAACTAGTGTTCTCGATTTCCAGGCATGATTGCTGGGAAGAACACATCGAAATACAGTTAAGACTGTCTACATTTAAAGCATATTTCCACTGATACTGGTTGAAATGGTGCAAATGGTTGCAGTGGTTGCAAATCACTGCTAGTTGTTTGGAGTTCTTCATCTCCTTTGGCTGGTCAAGGAACCTACTCAGTGTATCTGACTTCAGTATTTTGATTTAGAACAGTATGGAATGAAAAATATGTCATTAAAATGCATATACCAAGAAAGCAATTCAAGACAACTAATGGCAACCACCTTCGAAAAGATTTCTGTAAACAGAAAAGAAAAAAGCATAGACTTAGGAATCAGTTTCTTGGGTATTTATGAGATCATTTGGTTAAGTTTTATCTAATGTCCTGATATCCAAAATATCCTTGGCACCTCCTAGTAGACTAAGTTTGTACCTCTGCAACACTTCACATGATATAAACAGAACAAAACTTTCAGTATACAGTCATTTTACAAAATAATAATAATAAAAATTTAAGTGAATCAGCTTTTTATTCTTCCACTCCCTTTTTTTCAGACTATGTTCACTCTGTAGTATTTTAAACCTTTTCTCCTTCAAATTAGCATGGAATCACAATTTGAACATATCCTTTCCAAGCTTCAACTGTTTAAACAGATGGGGGAAAAAAGAAGAAACAACAAATACAGCTCTTTGCAGCATATGATTCCAGCCGGTACATTTAGAGGAAGTTTAGCTGCTGAAGAGCTTTTCTGTTCTGTAGTGATTCATTGTATAACAACTCTGCCTGAAGCACTGATGTTGCTTGCTGGATTTGGTTTGTGGGACTTAGTGGTTTCAAGTTTCTTTTTTGTCTTTTGTGTCTTGGTTTAAAGACAAAAATATTGGGAACTCCAATAAAATGAACCTTTTATTTCCCCCAAGGCAGAGAGACAAAAACAATGTGTGGAGGTATAAGTGAAAAAAATAGCAATTTACTAAAAAGAAAATAGTAGTACCTACAAAGATAGAGGGGAAATGGTTTACCCACAAAAGAGGAATCCACCAACCATGTGACCTCCCCCCTGCCCTGGCAACAAGGGGGAAACAGAGATGGTGGAGGGTCTTCCCAGCCAACCACCTCTGTCTGCCCAACCAACCAAAAGAAAATGATAGGAGAACAGGGGCAAAAGCAAAAAACCCAGGAAAACTGCACTGCTCACAAGGAGCGACACTACCAAACTGGCCACTCCACGCCACCCAGTTAAGTTCAGGTCTTGACTGCAATGCTGGTACCAGTTCAGAATCTCTTTGTTCCTTGCCATGTGTTGTCCCACTTGGCTTGGCTGGGCTGCAGGCAGTACAGATTCATTTCACTTTTGCTCTCTCCAATTCGGTGATCTCTGCACTGACACTGACACTGCTCCAGCTGGTAAATGAGCC
>VYXB01007925.1:6195-20109 GCA_013397135.1 Pachyramphus minor
GTAATATAAATCATAATATATTATAATTCCATATATAAATATAAAGAAATTTCCTTGTTAGAACAAATGACTAATTTTTCACAGAGAGTGAAATTCAGACTTACAACATTGTAAAGGTGTTTTCATGTATTTTTAATTCTATAGTTCTGAGCTTAAAAAAGTATTTGTGTAGATATAAAGGAAAATACACTTGCATACAAGTATACCAGATGAACTTGTATACACCTCTACTTGTATCCAAATAGTGTGTCTGTAGCTTACATATACCCCTGTAGGCATTCAACAGCAACAAAGGTATGATACTTCACCAGCTTATAAAAATGGTTGCATTGTTTAATATCACAGTATTTCAGATACAAAAGTATAGAGGGCTGTTGGAAAATGAGAAATTCCTCAAATATTGTGCCAAAAGAATATCAGGCTTTCTGCTTAGTAAGCTAAAACTGTATCAGCTGTGGACACACTGGAGGAAAAACCCTATAGCTTAAACCACAGTATATAATTCTGATATTATTCATTGTCAATTTATCTGAATTTGAAGAGTTAACAGAAAACTGCAAGGTTTCATCTAAACTTGAATTCAAACACCAGATCTGACTTTTAATTTAGAGATACAATATGGCTCACAACAATGTGCCATTTTTCCAAGCTCCATTCAGTTAAAACCTGAGGGGAAAACAAACAAACAAAGAAATAAAACAACTTGATGGAGGAAACAAATAAGAGGAAAAAATCAAAGTGTAGAAAGAAAAAAAAAATAAATCTGCAGGGAATGTTTCAATCTTCAAACAAAAATGTTTCAATTTTATTCATTTTTAGGTAGGACAGAGAATGGCAAAAATATTTGCCAATGACCTCAAGAGTCACTGTCATGGACAGTGTATAAGTGGAAGACAGTTTTATATTTATAGTTCTTGGGTAAATTTATGTACTGATATTGGAAAATATTGTACTTAGTAGCGCTCTTTTATAAGATCCCTACAGCAAAATGCACAGATGAATTATTAAGTGCTACAATTTACTAAAATCTATCTTAGGCTTATTTTGTGTTATTCATTGCTAGGTTTTTGTATCTAAGGTGTAAAAAATGGTGCTCTTTTTAGATCACATAATTTGGAATTTTGGCAATAGTTAAACTTGATAAAATTCCTTGGGGAAAAAAAAAAAGTAACTTTTGCAACCACTGTGAGTACATCCCAGTATTAAATTTATACAGGAACATATGCAGATAACACCATTGTATTTGGTGCTAATCAGGACAGAAATTGTTCTGTCAAACTGTCCACTACTGATCTTCTTCTACAGTACATCTGATGTGCCTCCTGCTACGCCACTGCCTTCCACAGGGAAGTTATTTCTCAACATCTCCTGCTACCTATATAGCATATTGTATGTATTACAGAATCAATTAGCTTGGAAAAGACCTCTGAGGTCATTGAGTCAAACCAATGACTGAATACCGTCCTGTCAGCTAGACCATGGTACTAAGCACCACATCCAGGCTTCTCTTAAACACTTCCAGAGACAACAACTCTTCTACCCCCTGGGCTGTCCATTCCAATCTCTAATCACCCTTTTGGCAAGAAATTCCTCCTAATATCCAACCTAAACCTACCCCACTGCAGCTTGCAGTGATGCCCACTTGTCCTATAGCTGGTTGCCTGGGAGGAGACCCCCACCTCGCTCCAGCCTCCTTTCAGGAGTAAAGAGGGATAAGGTCACCCCTGAGGCTCCTCTTCTCCAAGCTGAACAACCCCAGCTCCCTCTGCCGCTCCTCATAAGTCTTACTCTCGAGACTTTTCACCAGCTTTTTTGTCCTTCTCTGGCCTCAGAGAATAATATATCATAAATCTAAATTAAGTTGTAACTTTTTCCAAGGGTCACACTCCTGACTGCATATGCCAAGATGAAAAAATATGTTGTGCTGCTTTGATCAAGAACAGATTAAAATGATAAAAAGTTTGTAGAGCAGTAGAAAGAGAACAGGATAGCCATGGTACTGGTATAGTCAAAGATTGTATTCTTTAGAAGCTGGGTCATCTTTTGTTGCAAAACTGATGCTTGGCATTTGCAAGTGCTTTGAGGAAAACCTTGACATTCACACCTTCTGAAGTAGAATGTTTTTTCTCTAAGAACACTTCTAGAGTATAGTTAAAGGAAAATGCATAGCCACAATGTAACTGAATAAACTGAAGAACTGCTAGAACAAATTTACAATATATACTTTATTTGAAATATCTTTATGTGCGTACATCCACTGCCATTTACATTTGATCTTTTTTCCAGGTGGAAGACTTCATTCCTATTTTGTATGACTAGTGTGTGCATAGAAAATTAATAGAAAAAATAAATTCAACAATGGAAGCAAATCAAGAGTGTTCTGATGTTGTCTACAATAATGCATATCCCAGATGGACTATTTTATATTTCTTTATAACACTATAAACAAAATACTGTAATAGCGGAATGAACACAGATGATTTTGGCTTTTTTCATATTCTATTGGTACTTAAGATCTAATTTATTCCTCAAAACAGAAACTATTAAAAGAAAGGACTGGAAACCTCAAATTTCAGAACTTCACTATGTGAATTTCCTCTGATTAATGGTACTGCTAAGGTTACCTGCGAACAATAGAAGAAAAAAAGAAAAAACCAAACCAATCAACCAAAAAACCCACACAAAAAAAAAAAAAAAACACAAAACCAAAAAACAACCAACCAACCAACCAAAATAAACAAAAAAAATCCCAACCAACAAACAAACAAAAATCCAAGGAACACATACCAAGAAAAAATCAAACCAAAGAAATCAGCTACCATTATGTGCCACCATGCCATTTCACCTATGTTTATGTACCTTCTTGTTGTCTTTTTGGAAACTCAAAATACCCACTCAGTAGTAGGCAAATTGTAACATACTAAAAGAGTTAAATTTTTTTTCTAACCTTATCCAGCTTCAGTGCTAATGAAATGCCATATAACCTAAAGTAAACTCAACACACTTTAATCACTACAATCCAGAAAATAACAAGCAGCACCAACTTCAGTTATGGGCTGTTTATTTCTCTCTTTCTCAATGTTAAATAAATTCTGTTTCTAGCTACAAGAGGATGCTATGGCCTTTTTGATCAAACCAAGTAGATGTATTCAAGTGCTTCAGCGATGGTAACCTACAGTTATTATCAAATTACAGTTCTGGGATGATGGGGTCTAGCAGTATAATGAAACAGAGTTGAGTTCTGCCAGCTAACAGCTAGAATAGAAGCAAATTCCGCAATCTGGGGATGAATAACAAATACTATCCTGGTAGTTCCTTTTTTAAAAAAAGAAAGCAAAACCAAAACCAAATGCAAATAAACAACAAAAAAAGGCCCCAGAAAAGTTTTCTCCCTCAGAAGCACAGTCTTGAATGAAGCTGGGAGATGATGAACTCCAGACTTAACAGGGAGTGATTTTTGGCTGGATTTTGGAGATATTCTCCCTATGTTTCTCCTAATTTATTATTATAATTATTATTATTATTTCATGCTGTCTAAAATACGCAAATAGTGTGAGATATTTCATCTGCAAAATAATTCAATTGCGGGACAGTAGAAATATCATAGTAAAACCAGATTACTTTTTAATTTTACTACCATAATTGTCTCCATGAGAATTATAACCTTCCTTTGATGGCAGGGTAACTGATGTTCGTGTTAAAATAGATCTGTTGGGGTGGCTTAGAGTGAAAGGACACTGAATGACCGGGGTTTAGATATGTATATAAATGTCATATACATACATGGCAAATTTATTTTAAAACAATTTTGTTGCAACACAAAAGACATATGTGACCATTTTGGTTATTATCTATAGGAACGTAGCAATATAAAAATATAAACATATTACTTAAGAAAATATATAAGGGAAAGTAAGAAAGATCAAGAAAGGCAAGAAGATACTGTTTACTCTCTACTAAAGGGTAGATACTGGAGAGGAAAGATATCACGACCTGTGGATCCAGCTATGAGACTTGACTGTTCTGATTTAGATGTTGATTGGTCCAAGTGATGGTTGCAGTCTTGATCCGTCAGGAATGGGGGAAGCCCGTGAAACGTGAAGTTCAGTGGGTTAATATATATTCTGGTTCAGGTGTGAATGCCCAGTTACCTCCCCTTGTGGCGGGAAGAAGGGTGGAACTTTGCTCTTCCTGATGCAACAATGGGGATCATGTGCAGTCCTCTGTTGGAAGACCCCAGAAATGCATCTGGAGGTACTTCAGAGGTCTTTGATGGTTTGTGACACTTTCTAAGACATGACCACTGTTTTTCATCTATGTCACCATAGTTGAACCAGTTATGCCTTATTAGAAGGGATGAATACCTTCAGGCCTACATCTGAACATCCTGATACCTCCTCTGGCCAAGGGAAGTTTTACACCTGAGTCGGTTTGGTAAGGAAGGAAATTGTTCAGAGAAAGTGTTTGGACAATACTCTTAGACACATGGTGTGACTCTTGGGGGTGGTCCCCTGCAGGGCTACAAATTGGACTTGATGATCCTTTTGGTTCCCATGCAAGTTGGCGTGGTCTGTGATTCTGTAACTATCCCACCTTTCACAATCTACTTCTTTTTGGCCTTTTCCCTTATCTGACTCAAAAAACGTCTTGTTGCTAATCATAGGTTGGTTTGTTGTGATCATCATTCTGTGCTGGTGCACACCCTCTCTACACCTCAGATATTCTTACGGAGACCAGAGTTTTGGCCATCATACCTACAAAACCTCTCCTCCTCCCCTTTGAGGAATGCAATTCTGGCCACAGCAAAGCACCCTGCTGGTTTTGAAAACTGATTGTTTGAGTCCTTACCTTTGACATTTCAGTCTCTCACACATGAGGCAAAAGATACTCACAAGGAACATTTAGCATGACCACCATTGCATTCAAGTTTATCCAAAAGTAACTTCCAATCAAAACAATGCTTGATGTATTCAAATTTAAACACAAACCCTAAAAGAATATCTACCATCGGAATTTTACACTGCCATTATTTTTTAGACATGCAGAATTGGCACCATTGCAGATCTAAAGAACTGAACTGTTTTCCTTTTTTTCACTTAAACCCAAAACCAAACCACCACCACCACCACCTTATCCCACAAGTCTCAACGAAAAACCCCAAACATTTCCAAGTGATAAGTGAGCACATGAGTACAGTATTTACATCACTCCTTCTTAAATCAGCAACAAGTGATGAAATCACAGAAGGTTAGATGCAGTACCAAATCTTTTATAAGGGGAGAATAAATATAAGGATCGATGATAATTTATAGATTAACTTGACAGTCTTTTTAACAATTGTGCCTAGGAACAATTGTTTAGAAACCAGTTGCCAGGAATCATAAAGCATTTTGACTGGTAAACGTATTTGGGCTTTCTTTATCAGTAACAACATTCTATTTCAATTAAGACACAATACCACTGACGATATCCACCAATCATCAGTGAAGTATCCCTTTTCAGATTCATAATAAGGAAATAATAAGCACTGTTATGGGGAAAAAACCTCCAAACAAACAAAAAAACCCCAAACTGAAACTGAACAAGCAAGAAAACACCACCCCCTTCCCCCTCTCCCCCTCAAATAAACCGAAGGAACCAAGAAACAGTCGTCCATTGTCCTGCTACTTTTCATCTTCCTGTAGACATTCTGAATACCAGCATAGCCTAGCAGATTTTACAATGCTGTCATTCTAAACATTATTTTATTTAATATGATAGAGGCTTGCTGAAATCCATCTCAATCCATGGACAAGGAAAGTTTCCTCTTTTCAGATTTTCTAGCAAAGACATTGAGAAATTAACCACCAAAAATATTTTTTTTTAATTTTATGTGCACTGAAGCATATGAAACTTTCTTCTCAACAACAACGTTATGAAGAAAGTTTGTAAATAGTTTCACAGTTGGGTGAGACAAACCATGATCACTGTATTGAAAAGCTTAAACAGGTTTTGTAATTTACATATTGTGACCTACTTTTATAAAGCATTAAAGAAGGGAATGATAGCAACAAAATTCTTTCTGTTGTATTAAGCAAGAAACAGCCTTGGGAGGCAGGTAGGTGGGGAAAGAAGAAGGGAGATTAAACCCTGAAATTTTAATAGGAGAAAAAAGTACTTATAAAGGACTAAAGAAGAAAAACTAAGGGGATAGGAAGGACAGAAAAAAAATATAACTGGGGAAGCAAGACAAAAAAAACACAATATGAAGTCTCTCTATATCATATATAGTCTGACTTTTTTTTGTTTTTAAATTGAAGCTTATAGTATTTTTCTAACACTGTTGACTTCATTAACCATTCCATTTGAAATGGATAAGAAGGCAGAGAACCAACTTTCCCTCTCTCCCCTTCATAAACATGTATAACCATATATAACAATTCTCAAGCCTTTTGTCGCTTTCTTCTTTGCTATACTTAATAATATTTTGAACCTCTTGATATTGAAATCAGTATGTCAAACCAGAATTGTATTATTTTCCTTTTTTGTTTTTTTTTTTCTCCCCCTTCAAGGAAAGTCCAGACTAAACTGGATGTTCATAGAGACCTAATCTACCAATCTAAGATGCCCAAAACACTCTATGATATCTTTGGCGACTCTCTCTTGGTAACATTTTCCATCAATTTACTCAGGGAGCTTTGGTGCTGGAACACAAGAATCACTTTTCAGCTCTCAAAACTTTTGACATTTTCTGGTACAGACTGTGTACTTTCAGTATAGAATATTATTCCTCCTTTCATGCATTTATGATTAACCTTTTGCATACTGTAAGTGTATTGTAACCCACCAACCCACACATCCATGCAGTGATAGCTTATGTTCATCAAACATAAAAGTACCAGCTTGAAGACCAAAAAAGTCATGTGATTGTGCTAAGATTGTTTTAATTGTGATTTTAGAAGGAAAAGTGAAGAGTAAAAAATACAACTGACATGACTTCAACATGCATATGTGATCATATTCACTTTTGCAAACAGCCAAAACAATATTTAAGTCTGTAACAAATCCAGATAGGTGACTAAATGTCCCTAGACTGTGGTTCTGAGTCTACTGGTTATGTATACTGTACACAGTTTTTCCTTGAACTTACATTAGCTCCAGTAATTTTGTGCTGTAGAAAAATTGGATCATACTTTCTGGTCCTTAAGGATATACAAGTAGCTTGTGCAACAGGTATGCTTTGGAAGGCAAGGCATGCATATTTTATTTTTGTTTTCATTATTACTGTGCGCTTAGTATTATTTTTACTAGTAAAAAATGTCTGTAGACTTGAACAAAGGCATGGTCTTTTCTGGCTTCTTAAGCAGCATAGAGAATGTTTTGTCTAAAATATTTGTGTGAATTTTTCTGACATTGTTGCAAAAATTACCAGAGATTCCCAACTTTCACCCATACACAAAAGGAAATGTGGGAGCAACTGTGGTTTCTACTTGGTTGACCTGTACACTTTAACTAAAGACAACTGTGATGTGACTTATACCTAATATTACTGATATCTGTTATTTCTGCAGTGACCCAAGGAATTATCTTGTATCTATTGCTTTAGTTCTGTAAGTCTGAGATAGATACAGTCCTCTCACTTACTGTTTCAGTTTTGCTCTCCAGTTTAATTTTGAATTTTTTTGTCCAAAAACTAAGTCAGATTGTAATGTATGCACAATCTAACGCTCCCCCTCCTTTTAATAGAATAACATATCCGTTAATGTTTAAAAAATCTATGTTGCTAGGAGCAATAATCTCATTTTAGAACTATCAGTTACAGATAAAATGGAGACAAAAAGGAATATCCTGCATAATATGTTATGATTCAGATAGTAATTTTAACCTAATAATAATGTTCAACTATCATCTTGACTCTTAAAATGCTTCTCAAAACTTTAGTGACTAATACTAAAAGTGTATTTGGCTAATGCAGTAGTTGGCAAGCACATACCTGCATCCAAGAATACGTACTCTAACATTGGCAGCTGTTCGACAATTTGGAATCAGCATTATAAACAGGTACATATAGTGTAGTTATGGTTACTGAGTCAGTTTTTCACTTTTACAAGCTCCCATGGATGTAGGTTGCTTCACTTGTTTCTAAAGGAAATAGTCACATTCTATCCTTCCAGCATGAATAAGGTCACTTTGTTATAGAAGAGGATCAGGTTGGTCAAGCAGGTCCTGCCTTTCGTAAATCAGTTTCGGCTGGGTCTGATCCTCTGGCTGTCCTGAATGTCCCGTGTAATGGCACCCTTCCACAACCTTGCCCAGAACAAAGGTAAGACTGACAGTTCTATAGTGGTCCAGATCATTCTTCTGACCATTCTTGTAGATGGACATTATATTTGCTAATTTCCAGTGTGCTGGCTCTTCTCTTGTTAACCAGGACTGCTGGCAGATGACTGGAAGGTTCTTTCACCGGTTTCCTTATTACCCTGGGTTGAATCTCATTAGGGTCCATAGACATGTGAGTGCCTAGATGGCATAGCAGATCACAAATCATTTCCTATTGGATTATGAGTGCTTCACTCAGCTTCCCATCCCTAACTACCAGCTCTGGAGGCTGGGTATCCTGAGGACTACTGGTCTTGGTATTAAAGACTGAGGCAAAGAAAGCATTAAGTACCTTTTCCTTTTCCTCATCCCCTGATACTACACTACACTGGGCATTCAACAAGTGATGAAGACACAAGACTTTGTTTATTGTCTTTAACTGCCTTGGACAAACCAAGTTTTAGTTGAGTTATGGCCCTGTTAATCTTCTCCCTTCTTGCTCTTCCAATGTCCTTATAGTCCTCCCAAGTTATCTGACCCTCCTTCCAGAGATGATAGACTAGAATTTAGGTAGATAAAAAGAATCTAAGTTCTCTCTTTAACCAGGACAGCCTTTTTCCCTGAAGACTTGCCTTTCTACACACGGGGACAACCTGCTCCTGTGTATTTAACAATTCCTTTTCAAAGTATATCTAATCTTCTTGGACTCCTTTACCCTTCAGGACAGACTCCTAAGGAACTTTGTCAATCAATCTCCTAAACAGACTAAAGTCGGCCTGTCTGAAGCCCAAGGTGGAAATTCTGCTGCCCCTTCTTACTTCACCCAGTATTGAAAACTCTAACATTTCATGGTCACTATGCTCAAGATGGCCACCTACCACACTACCTACTAGTCCTTACCTGTTCACAAGGAGCAGGTCTAGCAGGGCATCTCATCTGTTCACCTAGAACATTATTTTCCTGACCCTCAGTTTCCAAAGCCTCATACGTATTCTGTATAGGGGGACAAGGGGAGGGGAGGGAGGTTGGGAGTGGATTCACCGGCCACCCCAAGCAGGGACCTGTCTCTATTCTCACTCATCTCCTAGGTTCCCTCCTGCCTGTTGAGGAGGAAGGAAAAGATCGTCTACATCCTAAGGTGTATTTGGCTAGATATCTTTCTTAGATGCCCTAATGCTTAATCTTTCCACCTCCTCTTTGAGCTGTACCACCAAACACTGACCTGCTCTAACCTCACTCAGGTGTTATCACTGTTACTTGCAGGTGCCTGTGCCAGGTTCTGGTACTCCCTCCAACCCACTACCTGGACCCCTGCACGTTTCTGCAGCATCTCTATTTTCATTGCCACATCCTTTCTGACACACAGAGAAGGCTTAGCACCCTGCTCAGTAGAAACCATTCCTGAACTCTCCTCTTGAACTGATGAGAGGGATCCTGCATCTTCCTTCTTGCCCACCCTAAATGATGCAGCCACTCTGTTTGCAGTGCTTCCTAGAGATCTTTAAGTGTCCCACAGTGCTCCCAGCTCTCCCCCCTCCTCATCTGATTGGCTGCAGTGAACTTTTAGGTCCTGATGGGGCTCTGGGCTGCTGCTTGGTTGTCCCTGACATCAGGAATCCCCTGGTAGAGCCCAATATAAAACTCATCCCTGGACTTACCTCACTTGCTGCTGCTGCCACTGCTGCCACTGTATATATTGTAGGAAAGAAAAAAACTATGGTGCTAAAATCTCTTGACTATTTTTGAAAATGTTATTAGAGCTGTGGAAACAGAACTAGCAGATTTTGTGTTGTAAAATGGTAAACCCAGAAAGTCTCCTATATGTGGAACAGTTTTGCGTTAAATATGCAAATTTCACTACAGTAATCGACATACTTTGGAAATGTCACAAAAGAAATTTTCTAGAATATGGATAAAACTAAAAGAACACTTATTCTAGAATTTATACAAAAATACAGTAATGAAAAACATGTAGACCTTTCAGTATATTTATTTGTCTTATTTATCTTTTGTTCTGGTGAAATATGCTGAATATTTCAGTATTGCAAAAAGCATATAAATGTAAAGGTTTATTTCTGCCTCCTTAAGGATACTTGAATATCTTCCTCTCTCTATTTTTTTTTTTTTTTTTTAATGTGAGGGCATAAGCAATTAAGATATTGTCTAAGGATACAGGAAATCTGATTAACAGATCAAAAAGACCATCTGTGGAGATTGGATTTAATGCCAGGGGGTAATTCTCCTCTCTACAATGCTTATGCAAATCAGCTTAATCCAGGAGGCTGAATGAATTTACTCTGAAAGATGCCTTTTTTTATTTGTAAATGTGTATTTTCAGAAAGTATGTGTTGAATATTATTCAAGGCTGTGGTTCAGAATATTACCATATATAACTAATCATCTTACAGGTAGACAATGAGTCAGGCTTCCAAACACAAGGGAAAAGTATGTCAAATGTACTACGAAAGTAAATTTTCTTACTGAAAGATCTTGCAATTTGATCTGTAAATAACATTTCCAATAAGAGCATTTCGCTTCAGTTTTGAGGGATTTTTTTCAGTTCTTTAGTGGCTTTTTTCCAGCTTGAGTGTGAGTGCTGCAGATCTTGACGGAGATGCCTCCTTGAAGCAGATAGCTCGTAGTCATTGTGAGTTTCATATAACTACATTGTTCTATGGAGTCACTGACAATATTTCAACCTGATAAACTAACAGTCCTTTCTTGAGCCATTATGACGTATTCAAATTTAAAAAGCCTGTATGACTTATTGATGGGATATTGTATTATGCATTAAATTTGTGTATGGAATGAAAATATTTTCTCTACATGACCAAATTACTTCAGTAGTAGTTCAAATGTATATCTGATTTACAAAATGAGTTTTCTTCTGCATTCCTAAGAAAGCATAGCTTTCCTAAGAAAGCTGGTTTCCAGCTCCAGGTTGATGCCCGTATAGATTCTTGTTACCTCTCTGTTATTCACATCAACCCTGTAATTAAGTACTTGGAAAGCCACAAAGTGAGGACACATATATACGGACATATAATCCATTACAAATAGGGTCTTTGTTATCTGCTGAGCAACGATAAATTTTTTAACTTATGCCTTTACCATCAGAGTTAGTATAACCTCCAACAGAAGTAGATCATTTAGATCTTGAACTGAAGGTTAAATATCATAGGATGTAAAACCAAAAAAAAGATAATTTTGAAATAATCTGTAGGACTATGACTGTCTTGAATCACCTGCCTGTAATTTGATACTCTGTCATATTTTATTCTTTCAAGTTTAGTCAGACGTTATTACTCAGTAAACGACAAATGCTTTGAAATTCTCATGTTTCATTTACAAACAGTTAGAAACATGACTAACCATAGTTTCAGAAGAAGTTGTGTTGTATTCCACTGAAGCTACCCAAATTTGCAAAGATTAACAGAATTAGATATTGAAACAGAATTTCTTTCAGGACATGGTAAAGTTTGTTTCATACCTAAGGGGACAAAGGAAATATTGTAGTTTAAAAGTCTGTGGAGTTCTGCTGCTTGCTGCATCTTTTGTATCAACAATAGAATTATATGAATATTTGGTTTTCACTTATATTATTTGTTTACTTTTGTGTTCTGTTTAGCAAAAAATTAGTAGAATCTTTTAACTATAAACAATGAACACATGGGTGGTTATTTACAAGATGGATCTTGCCCCTTGACCAAATAATACATCACAAAGAACAGAATGCTCAAAAGAAGGTCATGGGAATTCAGAGAAAATAGATGTCTGGACTTACATCTTTTCAGCTTGTAGTGCTGACTTTGCCTCGTTTCCCTTCTCTCACTCTCTCTTTCTCTGGAAATGGTTCTTATGGTCCAGAAGAGAAATATTAGATCTTGGAGTAATAATCTTCATTGGTGTCTAGTTGTAACATTAGTGAGAGAAATTCTTGCTAGGAGGGAAAAACACAAGCCAGTATTTTGAACTAAATTTTCATACAGAAAGAAATAATAGAAAATCTGATTTCTTTAGTAGTTTTAATGGAATAGACAGTCATTGAATGGGTTACACTGGAATGTGTACTGAAATTCAGTGTTTCCAGTAGGAATACTTATTACAGTCACCATAACCTTATTGGAAGGAAGGAACAATGCATTAGTTTCTGCAGTGGCTTCTGCAGTGTGATGCTATATTATTGCAGAAGGTGAGAAACAGTTTGTGCTCCAAACACTTTACAATCAAAATACAGGACACAAGAAATGGTAGCAAGAGAAAGGGAGACAGAAGAGGTGATATGAGTTGGTTACATGGGCAGTAACAGAGCTGACTACCTACTGTAGGTTTTCTACTCTCTACTATACACACAGTTTCTTTTTTTTCTTTCTTTTCTGTCTTTTCTTTTTAAGATACTCAAAAACAGAAAAAGAAAATGTTATACTTAGTTGCTTCAGTACACTTTGTACAATACCATGCCATCACAGTCATCATCAAAGCGTATGTCAACATATTTAGAAATAAATAGACAGCACCACTACACACACAGAGTATTCATGTGTGTGTGAGTTACATTATTCAGTGTGGGTCACTAAATCTTTGATAGGAAAGATACTATAAATATAATAAGCAATTTTCTTCTACTTATATTCATAAATCATTACCAAAATATCTGAAAAGCCTGTGTATCAAATGTTAAGTGATTTTGCACTGTGTCTCCTTTGTGTGTGTGTTGCATTGCTGAGGAGACTGCTTATTTTTATATCTGTTAACTTGAAGTCAAGTGACATGATGACTTTCAGTTTGATTTGGTGATTTCACAAGAAAATGTGCAGTATCTTTAACTTGGAGTAAAGAGAGATATCATCAATTAATTTTTTCTCTTATTTAATTCACTGATCTTAGTTGCTGTTATGAAGATAGGCTGAGGAAGTTGGGCCTGCTCAACCTCAAGAAGAGCTGACAGAGGGCACTTCATCAATGTACATAAGTTGAGGGGAGGATGTCAAGATGATGGAGACAAAATCTTCTTGTTGATGCCAAGCAATAGGACAAGATGCACAAGAAGTTCTACTTGAAAATGAGGAAGATCTTCTTTACTCTGGTCATATGGATGACCACACACCGGAACAGGTTGCCCAGAGGGGTTGTGGAGTCTCCCTCACTGGAGATATTCAAGAACTGTCTGGATGTGATCCTGTGCCATGTGCTCTAGGATGACCCTACTTGAGCAGAGAGGTTGGATGAGATGACTCACTGCAGTGCCTTCCAACCTTAGCCATTCTGCTATTCTGTGATTGTGTTTTTAATACATTTCCACCTGAATACCTACCCTCCTCCACCCCAGTTTTTTCTACATTGCAGTATCTCTGTCTTAAAACCATATGGGAAAATTCTGCCAGATTGAACTTTAAGTCTGTGGAATCCTGATGATTGTAAGGCGGAAAATTTTATGATAAGTCATACAGGTTAAGCCATTATACTTTCCCACAATATGTGTCATGAAAATTCATTTTAGCGGTAGTTGTTATCGAAAGCAGCCATTTGTTTTTCCTAGCCTTTAACCTTCATCTAGTCTATAAGCAGATACTGAGATATAGAGTTCCTCCCTAGGAAAAAAAATGGTCTGATCCA
>VYXB01007925.1:20128-42009 GCA_013397135.1 Pachyramphus minor
TTTACTCAAGTTACTGAGAATTTTATTTATGTCATTTTAAACTTTACCTTTGCATCCAGGATACCAGGGTTAAACTAAAAGAGAAAACTACAAGTGTTTTTTTCTTGATTATGTTCAGTTTCTTCTAGTCATTAAAATTCAGTCTTCTTCTATTCATTAAAATTACATCTATAACACATGCCCTTGTTATTCAGATCTTCTAATATTATTCACAACACCCACCCAATTACCCATACTTAGCAAATCTAAATGAAATCAATATCTATCAAATGGAATCATGCTCTTCTCGCACTTTATTTCTTAGTCTTAATCAAATTACTTTTATTCCTCCTGTAAGAGCTACATAATTATGCACTTTCAGTACCTTTATTAACAATAGTTCTGAACTTACAGAAATTTCTTCCTACATGCACTTTTTAAAACCGTTCTTAGTGAGTTCAGATTAGTCGAGTGTCACCTAAACCCACTTCTTCATACTAAAGCATATAGTTGATGTCCCATGGAAGTAAACTGGTGAACCTTTATCTGTAGACCCAGACTATCCTATTTCTATCCACTTTGCAAAGAGATTTATTTTGAGTGACTGAGCATTCCTACTGTGCTTGTAAGAATCATTAGGGAAAAGACCTTTTTATGCTCTCAGCTGTGCAATTATGCCAGCTGATTCCAAAAGAAGGTGGGTAAAGGAATCAGTGCCTTAATCCTGCATAACACAGCAGGATATCTGCCAGTTTGTGCTGTGTTTTATGCTCAGCAGCATACCTCCTAGTCTAGCCAACCTGCATCAGCAAGATGCCTTTATTGCCAAAGAAGTGTCTGGAACCACTTGCTTTGCTTTCCCTTACGACATCATCCAAGTGGACACATCTGTTAAGAGCAGGATTTTCCCCAATAAGTCTTGTAATTAATCTTATGCTTCATTTATCTGCCTGAAATTTCCTTTTACCAATGTGACCTTTTTGAATGACTGACACAGAAATATCCAAAAATATTATTTTCCTCTATCTCTTATTGTTACCACCCTCTCCTAACTGACATTTCACCTCGTCCAAAGTAAAAATAGGAGCCGACTTTTTCAAAGGAGGTAATGGTTTTGTGGAAGCAACTGATCACCAATGTACTCTCAAAGGATCTTGTTGGGGAAAGAGGAAAAAAATGTTTGCATAAATGTGAAAGGAGAAGGGGAACACGTATATTCACTTCTGATACATTTGCATTGACATGAAGCAATCATTTAACTTATCTGTTTTACTCTTCTGATGAGATAAATTATCTTCTTATTCCTGACTGCAAAGCAATATATAAAAGTGAGTACTTCGCTTATAGAAAGCTAATTTTTACTGGCTTTGTTTTGTTTTGTGGGTTTTTCTTTTTTTTTTTCTTTTTGCAACTGTGATATACAAAATGGGTAGAATGATAAAGAGGAAGGAATAGACTTGCTTTTAAGTTTCTTAATTGAAAAAAGTAGTTGACAATACTTTTTACTTTCATAGTAGAAAAAAGTCATATGAACAGTAAGAATTAAGTTTTCCAAGGCAAAGAACACGCTATTAGTGCTTTCATACATGTATAACTGATGAGCCATTTGGGCTCAGGAGACTGAGGTCATGCTCTCTGATGGCTTTATTTATGAAGTACTAATCCGTTCATTATTGAACAGCCATCTCAGGAAAGTGGGTCTATCAGTTTGTAGCTGCGAGAATATTATTGGTTTTGGCTTTAGGATCACAAGAAAATTCAAGCTGACAGGGAGATCTCTTGAGGAGGTCTGCTGTTTCAGACCATGCCCAGAGCAGGCTCAGACATTGGGTCAGACCAGACTGCCCTGGGCTTTGAACAGTTGGAGTGTGAAACCCCCCAATGTCAGAGACAGACCAACTTTCCTTGACCTTGGTTCATGGATAGGTTACCTCGGTGGGGAAAGAATTTCTCCCTGTCTCCAGTCTGAACTTCTTTTGTTTCAGCTTGTGATGCTGCCTCTCACCCTCCCTTCACATACCTCTGTGAAGAGCCCAGGTGTGCCTGCTCCAAGCTCAACCACCAGATGCTGTTGGATGTTTTAAAATTGTCCCTTATCAGACTTGGCTGCCCCAGCCCCACAGCTACATCTAGCAGGCCAGAGGGTCCAGCCCCACCTTTTCAATGGCCTCTGCAAAACATGGTCATATTTGTTGCCACTCTTGCTCTATAGCAGGCCTCAAATTGGAGGTTTTTGTTTTCTCCTTTGGAGAGGGATGTCACTGACAACAAGAAGGGTTTCTGTAAGTACATAGGTAACAAAAGGAAGATTAGGGAAAATGTGGATCTTCTGATGAATAAAGTGAGGAACCCATTTGCACAGAGCATGGAAGAAGCTGAGCTGCAGAATGCTTTCTTTGTTTCGATCCTCAGTCCAGCAAGACTGGCCTTCAGGAATCACAGGCTTACATACATTCTTCATGCTTACATACACTTACTTTCAAAGTACTGTGTATAAGACCTTATAAAACTGAAAAGTGTCAGTTCTCTGAATGCTTGATGCTGTTGAAAACACTTCAAGCACTGTAAAGCGACAACACATGTAAATTTAACTATGTCTCTCTGCCTTGCACATACAACACAATAAAAAAATATCTAAAATACTATTTTCTCCAGAAGATATCTAGCTGAAATTCAGATGAGAAAACATTTTTAAACCCTTTTCATTCCAAATGAAAATATTATCTAGCAGAGCAGAAGGTTATGAAGGGAGGGTTCCGGATCCTCTTTTTATAATTCTGTGCTTATCTCTAATTGTTCAAACAGTTCCATAGATGCAACAGGAGGGACTGCCTATCATGGATGTATTCAGATGCCTCTGTAAGTGTGTAGGAGAGAGAAACACCCATAACAGAAGTTTCTGTAGGGAGTTTCAAGTGAAGTAGAAGAACAATATTACAGTTTATAACAAATATCAGTGCACGCATCCTGCCACATGCCCCTCTAATGTCTTGGTGAAGATGTTTCTTCCTGTTTGTATGGAAGGAAGTTACATGCAAAAATAAGGAACTCATTAACATATAGCATCTTAACTGTACAGGGCATCAAAATCACAGGAGAGATTTACAATTTATTTACCTCTGAAACTGGTTGAAAAATAAAGAAAAAGGGTAATCAAACTACTACAGCTGTAGAGAAATACTTTATAGAACTGTAGGAATGAATCTAAATTTTTCTACCCACATGCAGAAAAAAGAAATACTTTACCATAAAAATAATTATTATACATACTTCTGTTATATATCAGTTTCAGTGGATACTAGATTGTTCACTTCTTTACTTTTAATGTCAATGAACTTTTAGTTCCTATCTCTTATATTCTGGTACAGGAAGGAATCAAAAATTTCAGTAACAATGGAAATATGATCTGATGATTTTATTATTAGCATAGACTAGAAATGTGTGTCACTCCAAGTTGTATTTCATTAAAGGAATTGTAAAATTATTCCTCTAACTAGAATCCTGAAAATTTACTTGAACCTATAAGTAAGTAACCTTATTTTTAGTTTCCCTAGAGCTGTTGGGAGCTCTTTTGAATGTCAAGCATTTGGATTTACTTTTTTTTATCCCCTGCATATTGAATTAGAACTTAATTTTATACAGATATTTATATATCTTCCTATACACACACACACACACTCACACTCTCACACACACACATATATATATATATATACTATTTCCTTGCTTTTTTCCTGTATTGGAGCAATAATGAAAGATTTAGCAGATGCAAGAGTAAATGGCTGTTAGACACAAATTCTGATTGGTATTGCAGTTTTCACAGGTGGCATTTGCTCATACATTTGATCTCGTAATTGCTAAAATATATCACCTTCAAAAAACCTCAGATTTTACCTTTTATTATCTCAGATAATTACTGTAGCATACTAAGTATTAAAACTGCTTAGATGAATATAGCACTTTGTTTTGGAGTTATGTTACTTTTTTGTTTGTTTGTTTGTTTGTTTCCCCATAGCAATTTGTCTTCAAGTGTACTGGAACACAAGATCTAAATAAAAAGTAAAACATATATTTGTTTGAATTAACTGGAGTCTGTTTGCCTCCCCCTCTCTCTGGGCTAGTTAAAATGCAAATACACAAATAACAAACGCTTTCACACAGATAAAGACAATGCCGCTTACATTGTCAAGTTTTGTGGCTCTTACAAGGTTGCCAATTATTGCCCCTTATTCTCTTACAAATAAAACTAAAGAACCTGTTATATTTGTTGCTGTTACTTTAATTATTTTTGTTTGTAGTAATAATCCTACTCATGCCTTAACTGTTAGATTTCCATTGTTTTCTTCCAAGGCGGTTTCAATAAATGGACATCTGTTAGTGATTACTCAAAAAATAAAGTATTTCTGCAACAATGAGTCTAGAGTGTAATAACTTGTAATGACTTAAAGGACAATTACTCATTTAGGCAAAGAAAGAGAGGGAAGGTTATACCAATAGTATTTAAAGTGTCAGGCTCTGAAGACACAGGAACATGATTCTCAGTTTTCTTACATTGAAGTTGATGGGGCTGTTAGACATGTTGTTTTTATCTGTCTTGTACATTTTCAGCCTAGAAAAGCTAGTTCATTCAGATCACTAAGCCACAGTGGACGTATAAGTCTTTTACTGAATGGGGGTGCGGTTCACTGGCCTTTGATCCGTAATGCCCATATAGCCAGGGCTTGTACTAAACCTCATTTTTCACAAAGACAATGAACTCCAGTATGCAAATGCCAGGTCAAGTGCCAAGGAAATTATCCTACCATATCGTAGCAGTTTCACTAGTTAATTTATATTTCTATGAAGGCTCCAAGTCAGATTCAAATTGTGTATTCTTAAGTGTCTTGTAAACGGATGCTGCATTTTATTAGTTTTCAAGAAGATGCGTCCATATGGGCTCCTCTGTTATTTTGCAATAAGTGGGTACCAAATCACCACGTTAACTTGTGGCAAACAAAAAAAGTCATTATCCTCCTGAGAGAACAATCAACAGGTTCTGAGCAACTCTAGAAGGATGCAACCTAGCTTTAAACTGAAAACTTTTACCATGAAAACAGTGATGAAAGAGATCAAAATAAGGAGTTGTTATGGCAACTGGCATGCTGAGGATAAGTCTATTGATAAGAAATTACAAACAGATACAGAAAAAATGAAGGAATAAATTGGATTGCTAATTAGGAATTCAGTCATACAGCTACACATCTTGAAGGGTGTGAAATTATTTCCCCAGTGAACATCAACTATTTGGCTGGTGAGCACTGACAGAGGTGTTACTGCCTGTTTCCTGCCCACAAGGCATAGACGGAATATCATATTGTGTTCTGAGTTGCACTGAGTCAGGCACTTGTCTCTGACATAGAAAAAGCAAAGCTCTTTGCTTTCCTTTCTTGTTTCTTCATGAGACATGGGGAACTGCTGGCCAACAAACCCAAAGGTCATCCCTTCACATCCAGGGCCCAGAGGAGCATGAATAGAACAAGCTCTGTCACCCAAGAATCTATTACTTATTTTTCTTTCTACCACATGTTCCTAAAAGACATTATTTCCTCTTCAGTTATATTTTTATTAATACCTGTGTTCCATGTGTTTGTCAACAATTTCCACAGCATTTATTTTGCATATGACATTGAACTATATAGTCGGTGCATTACAAAGCAGCTTACTAAAGTTGCAGAGCTAAAAACTGAAGAGTTAAGAAGCACCAGAATTAACACTGTGTTATCACATCTGCCCTCTCTGCAGTGCAAATCTGTTTTTCCTCACTGGACCACCACTGTTAGAGTGATGTGGCTGTGGAATCAGATTATATTGTGAGGTGCAACAAAATTTTACAAATATACTCCTGTTTCAAACAATCTACCTATTGTTCTGTGGTAATGTTGCACGGGAGTGCTGCTGCTCATCTGGGTACATGATTGAAAGCAAACAAAGGTACTGGAAGAACACTTGGTAATGGAAGAACTTCAGTTCTAAATCTTAATTGTTGAGCAAGGCTTGGGTGCGGAGTTTTTGTAGTCTTAGACTTTTCTGATTAGTCTGTAAGACTGCATTCTAACAATGAAGATTACTCTTGATCCTGGAGTCACAGAAGAAAATGAGAATAATACACAGACCTTAATGTTTATGTCTTCCACTTCTCTGAGTCATAATAAACAAGTGTTAAGAAAATGTAATAGTACTATCATACTAAATCTCACCAGAGAAAACTTAATTTGGAACTTTCCACTATAAGATGTTCTTTCACTTATAAATATTTCCTCATCTTCAGTACTGTATTAATTAATGGGTTTTTTAGGATTCCTTAGTCTCATCAGACTCCTTTTTCATAGAATCATAGAAATATAGAGTATCCTGAGTTGGAAGGGACCCACAAGGATCATATAGTACTATTCCTGGTCCTGAACAGGACAGCCCCAAGACTCATGATATGTACCTGACAGCATTGTCCAAATGCTCCTCGAACTCTGTCAGAGTTTGTGTCATGACGAGTTCCCTGAGGAGCCTGTTCCAGTGCCCAGCCACCCAAAGGTGAAGAACCTTTTTTCTATTATCAAAACCAAACTTTCCCTTACAGAGCTTCATGCTGATCCCTCAGGTCCTGTCACTGATCACCACAAAGAGATCAGTGTCTGTCCCTCCTCTTCCCCTCACAAGGAAGCTGAAGACTGCAATGAGGTCTCCCCTCATGTCGCCTCTTCTCCAGGTTAAATAAGAAAAGTGACTTCAGCTGCTACTCCTGCAGCTTCCCTGCTAGGTCTTTCACCATCTTTATTGCCCTGCTTTGGACATTGTCTAATAACACATTTCTTATATTGTGGTGCCCAAAACTGCACACAATACTCAAGGTGAGGCTACCCCAGTGCAGAGCAGAGCGGGACAATCCCCTCCCTTGACTGGCTGGTGATGTTTTGCCTGATGCCACCCAGGACATGGTTTACCCCCCTGGCTGCCAGGGCACTGCTGACTCAGATTCAGCCTGCCATCAACCAAAACCCCCAGGTCCCTTTCTGCAATGCTGCTCTCCAGCCTCTCCGTCCCCAGTCTGTACATTCAGGGTGGCCACTTTCAAGGTGCAGAATCTAACACTTATCCATGTTGAGGTTCATACAACTGGTGATTGCTCAGTCCTCTGATTTGTTGAGGACCCCGTGGAAGGAAGAGAGGATTTCTCTTCCTTCAGGGGAGTCAACAACTCCTTCAATTTTGATGTTATCAGCAAACTTACTTAGAGTATGTTGGATTCCTGCATTGAAGTTTTTTATGAAGATGTGGAGGGCTGCTATTTTATTTCATTTAATTTGTGCAAGTCTATTTGCTTTCAACTTAACCTGATTTTCACAGACAGCTGATCTGGGTTTCTTGTTGCTTTTGTCAGTAAATATTCAGTATCACATATAAGAAGATATTAGCTTTGTCTTGTCATGTTCCCAAATAACAGAAAACAACTTGATAGGAAAAACTTTCTAGGGCTTATTAGTTGAAAAGCTGACTTGATCTCTAATGCATGGCATTCTCCTATCTATCAGTCTTCCTTTTATAGTTATCAGTTTCTGTTTGTACAGCAGTTACCAGCCACCAGCTTCTTTCATACTGTACCCAGAAACTCTCTTTTGTTATCTCAGTATTTCTCATCCATCATTAATCTTGCACCTCAAGTCCTGTGTTCACTTTTGGACCTCTCACTACAAAAGAAAGCATTGAGGTGCTGAATTGTGTCCAACGAAAAACAAGAAAGCTAGTGAATGTTCTAGAGAACAAATCTTATGAGAAGGAGCTGAGGGAGCTGGGGTTATTTCACCTGGAGAAGAAGGAGGCTCAGGGAAGATCATATAACTTTCCAGAACTACCTGAAAGGAGGTTGTAGTGAAATGAGGATTGGCCTCTTCTCCCAAGTAGTAAGCTATAGAACAAGAGGAAATGGCCTCAAATTGTGTCAAGGGACTTTTAGATTGGGTATTAGAAAAAATTTCTTCATGGAAAGGGTCACCAAGCATTGGAACAAACTGCGCAGGGAAGTGGTGGAGTCACCATCCCTGAAGGTATTTATAGGACATGTAGATTTAACTTTTATGGACATGATTTAACAGTAGACTTGGTAGTGCAAGGTTAACAAGCCCAGTTGGCTCAATGATCTTAAGAATCTCTGGCAACATGTTCCAGTGCATAACCACCCCCATTGTGAATAATTTCTTCTATCAGATCTAAACCTACACTCTTTCAATTTAAAACTTTATGCCTTACACAAGTACTACATACTCTCATAAAAAGTCCCTCTCCAGATTTCCTGTATCCTCCATTTAAATACAGGAAGGCTGCTACAAACTATCCCTTCAGACTTTTCTTCTCAAGGCTGAACAACCAGAAATCTCTTATCTTGTCTTTATAAAAGAGGTGCTCCAGCCTTTTGCTTACCTTTATGGTCCTTCCCTGGGCACCCTCCAACTTGTCCGGGTCCTTCTTATGTTGGGGGCCACAGAACTGAATGACATACTCCAGGCAGGGTCTCAGAAGAGCAGAGTAGAGTTGGTTGTGTTTTTGTTTGTCACAGCACTTTATGCGAATAGTTTGTCTGCTATCTTCATCATGAACAGACCAAATCTATAGTTTATCACAGAAGCATGAAGCATTGTGTATGGACTGATGTAAGAAAAACAGAGGTATTGTGCAATTCAACAGGCATAATGTCAGTTTGCTGAGGAACTTAACTTTACAAGAGCCTAGCTCTGTGAATACTGTCAAGCACCAAGCACCATATCAACCAGTTGTAGCAGTTTCATTAGCTCCAGTCAAACACAGTCTCAAATCACCAGCTCTTTGTGGCTAAGTACCCAGATACGAAGCTTCTCAAAGAGAAAATACAGAATGTGATTCCTTTTATAAATGTGACACTTATCATCTAAGGTGTAAGAGAAACACAACCCACTGCTTTTCCAGTATTCTGATTGAGCTGAACCAGTGTATACAGAGCCAGTAGCTTGCAGGAACATTCTGTAAGAGAGATGTTTTTTTTTTTTTCTACTCCAGTCTAGGTTTCCTCAGCTCTATTTGTCTTCTGCACTGTAAAGATTTTGCTAGCAGTTATCAACATATTTTAGGAGAATTGCTGTAAGAAATTCAGGTCTATCTCTGATTTCAAATACATGGACATTCATGACCTTACCAATAGCTTGTGATCCCAGAATTATGTAGGGAACTAGACCTTCTGAGGACTTTGTGAAGATGATTAACCATAGGCATGCATCAACCTACCCCCTCTATTAGCAATAAAAATAAACAAATAGATCATTGTCAAAACTAATGAGGAAATAAATCACTTTTTTTTCTGTTTCTATAAAAGCAAGACAGTCTGTGGTCTTCTTCCCCCACTCGCTCTGTTGTTTTCCAGAAAAAAAAGGAAACATATGGTGATCATTGGAGAAAACAAATGTGTAGAGAAGAATTTTGATACAATCTCAGGTGCAATTTAATTATCCATGCAGGAGCTATGTTCTTTGGTGAAAATGTATGGTCTTCAATTTTAGGAGAACCATGACTGCATATTACTGCTTTAAAAAATTTATCTCTGTTTCATTTTATTCTGGCCTAGATAACAAGGTTTCTCTGTCTCTTTTAAGTACATGTATATTAGGAAGATTAAATGATGTATAACATGAAGGTGTAGTTTAAATATAGTACATATACAAGGTTGTTTTCCAGCTGCTTTCAGATTCTTTATGCAGAACCCTGGCAAAAGTCAACAAGCCTAGGTCACCCAGCTAATGAACAGCATATTTGCTTGGTGCCAGCCAGTCTGTTAACACTGGGTAGGATTCCTTTTTCCTTTATGGGAAAATGAGCTATTGCTGCCTTACTTTGTGGGTAGAAAAGCAGACTTTGTTATCTGAGCAATTTCTTGACTTGTTCTTTCTCCCTGTCTTCTTGAAGGAAGTATTTTTATTTTAACTGCAGCAATCTCTTCTCTGCAATGTTTCAAAATATACAGTATTTTGAATATTTGCTATTATTTCATTTAAGACCCCAAATTAAATATTGTCCAAGATATTTGTTATACTTCATTCTTAAAAATTTTTTGGCATATGGCACTAAATAAAACTAAATAAAAAATCAGTAAAGATTAATGACCTCAAGAAAAAGTATAGTTGTTTGAGCTACTTCAGTGCCCCTATGGCAGAATTCTAACACTTGATAGCTGGACAGATAGTTGTACAATTACACTTAATTTCATATTTTTACAGAACTGAAAATATTTCAGCATTTTATTGCAACAGTAACAAATTTTTATGTCAACTTCTCATGAATTTTGACCTCTCTCCTCTTTTGATGTGTTAATTAATCCTGCTATTTCAATTATAACTACACTAAAAAGGAAACAATTTTATAGAAAGATAACAGATGGATTTCAGACTCCCAAATCCCCGTGACTACCCAGTAGAAGCTGAGTACCTAATTCATAATATTGCTTTGAGAAATCTCTCCAAACATTACACAGAGTAAGCCATATGTTTTCAATTAGATCAGTAGGGCAGGCTAAGTTTGCTCAGCCCTCTCATAGACATGGTTTTCAGAAGAGATAACATTTCAAAGATGTGAAAACTCAAACCCTCAAACCTCTACATATCATGCATACTATGGACTTTTTATAATTAGGAGATACATTACAAGTGTAAAAAATTCTTTTTTGAATTTTTTGCAAAAAATTTCAAAAAAATAAAAAATTCTTTTATACAAAGAATTAGTTAAAAAATGACAGGAATATGAGCAGAAAGGTGCTAGATTCATGTAAATTTACTCAGATTTAGTATTTTCAATGAACACTACAAAAGAATTGCTGTCAAAATCTGCTTGACAACACCACCGGAGATATTGTGCCTTATGAGAGTTTCCAAGGTAGAGCACTATTTCATCTGGGAGTTAAATCTATGTTAAAGTTGCACCTGTAATGCTGATCTTCAAGGCTAAAAGGATCCTTACTCTCTTAGCTGTATGACCTAATACTATTATCAGTGTATTTTGGGTTTACCCTTGTAAGCAGCTAAGCCCCACACAACCTTTCACTCTCTCCCCCACTGTGTGTTGGGGAAGACAGATGGAAGGGTAAAAGTGCAGGAACTTGTGGGTTGAGATAGAGAGATATCAGTAGGTAAAGCAAAATCCATGTTCTTAAGCGAAGCATGAAAAGCAGCCAGAGCTTTTTAGCCATCTCCAGTAAAGCTTCATCACTTGCAAGAAGAGAAGCTTCCCAAAGCTCTTACTGTTGAACACAATGTCATATGGTATGGAAAACCCTGTGGTCAGTTGGGGTTAGCTGTCCTGGCTGTGTCCCCTCCCATCTTCTTGAACACCTCCAGCCCATTTGCTAGCAGGACTGTGAGAAACAGAAAATACCTTGACACTGTGTAAGCACTGCTCAGCAGTAACCGAAACATTGGTGTGATCACGTTTAGGTCACAAATCACTACATAAACCCATACAAGTAACAATAAAGAAAATTAACTGTATCCCAGCAAAACCAGTACAAAGTGTCTAGAAGATCTGTTTTCCAAGATAATAGAGGTTAGGAAACAAAAAGAGAACTTCTGACCATTTTTATAAACAACAGTTATTTAAATACCAGTCCATTTAGAAATCACAAGAAATTAAACCATTTTTTTTCCACTTACGTGGGTTTTATAATTGCAACAACCATGTGGTTTAGATATAGGTCTGACATCTGTTCCCAGAGCTGAATTTGGCCAGAGAGAGGAATTGATCCTTCTCTACCCAAACAAAGCTGAAAAATACAAAATATAGCTGGACTTTGAGAAGAATATTTTGGTTTGTATTAACGCTATTAATCTCGTAAGATGGAATGGAGAGCTGTTCTACTTAAACATCAGTTTAGGGGGAAGCTGTAAGCTTCATAATGAGTTGGCTACTGAATCTAAATGATGATCTATCTAACTCAAAGGAATTTTACAAGGAAAAGAAAATAATAAAATAAAAAAGCTTCTTAATGCACTTTTTTTTTTTTACATTGCATCAATATTTTTACATTAAATCAAATACCTAAATTCCATTGTTTTTCCTTAGTGAAGGGGAGGGGAGGGGTTCCATTAGCAGCACAAACTTAGGAACAAATTTCTGTATAATGAATTCTAAACTGCATTTTTAGCCTTTTTTGCCCTCGAGCCCAAAAAGAAAAGCATTCATGGCTTCATTTTGGAACATTAGACTAGAAATTATTATTTTCATGAGTATAATGTCTTAGTTCCAATGTAACAGAGAGTCTACCTATCTTAAGAAAGTACCCCAATACAAATAAAGAGAATAGTCTCTTTTCCTAGTCTATTTTTGCTGCTTGCTTGCTTCCTTCCTTCCTTCCTCCCTCCCTTTCTCTCTCAATTCCTCTTCTGTGAAAGCTATAATATTGGTAAAAAAAAGACTTAGTACTAGGGATTGATTATTATAGAAGGTTGTAACATCTACTTTTCAAAGTTCTCTCATGATGCAAACTCCACCATAACCTAGAGAACTTCTCTCATTTTACATCTCTAACATGAAAACACTGTTAATTTTTTGTTTTCATGACACCATTCTATTCTTACTGAAATTTATAAATTTGTTTGCTGTAATAAGAGATCATCTAAGAGAACTAGGAACGCAGTTCTATGTCTGTTAAACTGTGGGTTTTTGAGCAAAAGACTTCCCTCTTCCAAGCTGTGACTCAAGAAGCATTTTTAGAGGGACTTTGAATCTTCTCAAAAATAATCTTGTTAATATTTAGACTATCAAGTGATATTCAATTCTAGTAAATAACTTGTTATTATTCATTAATGCAAGTTCATATAGTCATTTGGAGAGAATTTCCAGAGATAACTTTTGTTGATTATTGACATGAAGCATCCTTTTTCTACATTCTTAGTCATTCTTCAGACACACTGTTTCTCTTCCTTTAAAAACTTGGCCACCCAAACCAAAAGGAAAATGTAGAAAAATATATTTAAAGTATATCTTTGTGTACTGTTGTTTATCTATTAGTAGTGGGGACTAGGTTATGACTTTTCTCTAGATCCTTTCTTATTCCTTCCTATCTCTGTCTGCTTACTACTCAGTGGTTAGATTTAAGCCCAGCTGGAAATTAAGCACCACGCAGCTGCTCAACCCATCACTCTCTCTCCCCACTTCACCCCTGTGGAATGGGGAGGAGGTTCAGAGTAAAATTTTTAGGTTGAAAGAACAGTTTATTAATTTAAAATAAAGTAAAATACAGTGGTAATGATAAATTATAATAATAATGATATTGAAAAGTGAAATACAAGTGATATGCAATACAATTACTCAGCATTTGCTGACTGATGCCAGACCCCTCTTCCTCAACCCAGATCTACCTTCCTTCCTGGTAATTCCCCCCAGTTTATATATACTAGGCATGATGTTCTATGATGTGGAACATCCTTTTGGTCAGTTTGGGTCACCTCTCCTGGCTGTGGTCCCTCCCAGTTTCTTTTCTGTACTTCCTCACTGGCAGAGCATGAGACAAGAAAAAAGTCCATGACTTAGAATAAACAGGACTTAGCAAAAAAAAACCAAAATATCAGAGTGTTATCAACACCATTCTCATTCCAAATCCAAAGCACAGCACTGTAACAGCTACTGAGAAGAAATTAACTCTATCCTATCTGAAACCAGGACACTCAGTCACAGAAGAAAGCTGATGTCAATCTTCTAATTTCTCTCCTATTGATAAGAAATGGCACTATTATGGCTGTAAACATAGTGCAAAATTTGAAAAGAAAAAGGCATCATGACCAAACACTTTAATAGCTCAATTCCTTACAGAACAAGGTGGGGACAAAGAAACCGATATGAAGAGCAAAGCGCAAAACATCTTACCTATGAATAACTCCAGGATACTGACTAGGAAATTAAAAGTTGATCTAGTCTTTTCACCAGTAGAAAAAGATGACTTATAATGCAACATATACTTGGGGTCATTATAATATGATGTATTAGTTGTCAGATTTCACATGTTGCTTTAGAGGATGTTCTGTACCTCTTCAGAGGTCATCCCAAAAAAAATAGGGTTAATGACATTAATCATTAAATTCTAATAAGGTTTATTGGCAGAACCTGAAATAAGAGATCCAAACCTGAAGATGATAGAATTCTCAAACTGGAAAGAAAAAAAAAAAAAGAAAAAAACACATTTGAATAAAACCCTGAGATGTGAAAAGCTTCCCTAGTTTTCAGGTGCAAAAGTACCTCATGTCATATTTTCTACATTTCCAAGATACTTCATGATCATAAAACATATCAGAAGCTCAATAAAAATCCATATGGACTCATTTCTTTCTGACTTGCATCCTGACAACACCACATAATAATTATAACTATGGGGAATAACTGACTCCAGTGAAAAACAAAAATAAACTTTAGCATATAAAATTATGTTACAGCTTGCTGTTAGAAGGTTCAGCAATCTTTTGTAAATGTGCTGCTCAGTATACTGAATCTCATTTCTCTTCACCTTTAAACTCTGAAAGTATTAAAATTTAAGCTCATCTATTCATCTAGTACAAATCCCTATAGCTCTGCTATACCTAAAAGTTTTTTGGTGAGTTCATAATACCTGCTTCAGAAACATGTATTGAAGATTGGTGTCACTCATGCAAGTTACATTTTACCTTTACAACATTATTTTTCTAATGACGCTGAACCTGTGCTCAGCTAACCTCAAACAAGACTTAAACCAAAAACTCATAAAAGCACAAGGGAGACACAATAACCATGCACCTGAAGAAAAGTCTGAATAACTGACAACAGTTCAACAAAATTATGAGTACTGATTCCCAGGGGGTGAAGGGTATACAGCAAGCAATTTTTTTAAAAAATAGAGAGAAAGAAAAAGAACAGAGAAGAGATCATTAGAACTTGGATTAGAAATAAACGTAAGTATTAAACTTAATGTGTATACTCAAATATTTGTATTTGTGCAATCACACAAAATATACATATATATATATATATATGGGAATTCATTTATATGTATATATACCTAAGTATATGTATATGAATGAATTTACATATAGATACATTCCTTCTAAATATGAAAAAAATCCCCCAAATAGCAACTTACTAATGGTAACATTTAATGTTTAGCTTTTGGCTTTGGTTTGTCACAAAAATGGTGTCTGATTCTAAAGATAACACTCAATAAATGTCTTTGGTCTTACATTTAACCCCTTATCAGTACAGTGCTTCATTCACACTGCTGTTGCAAATCAAAGCATTGCATAAATTTTATATATTTTTGCGATGAGAGATCAGGTATCATAGGTAAGTAAATTCTTCAAACAGAAACTTGCCTGGAAGAAAAAAAATCTGTAAGAGTTCATAAAATCATTAATTATTTTTAAAGATGTCTAACATCATCAAGCCTGACAATTAACTTAACAACGCTAAGTCTATCATTAAACCATGTCACCTAAGCATTGCTGAACATCTACACATTCTTTGAACACTTCCAGGGACAGTGATTTCACCACTTTGCGAGGCACCCTCTTCCAGTACTTGATGACTCTTTCAGTGAAGAATATTTTCCTAATACCTAATATCTAATCCAAACCTTCCCTGGCACAACCTAAAGTCACTTTTTCTTATGCTATCACTTTTTTTTGTTGGAAGAGACCAACATCCCCACCTCACATATTTATTTATTTATGTATTTAATACTTGTTTATTTATAACAAAATTGCTTCTGGTGCCAGATCATTTTTTCTGACTTATTTCCTTTCCCTAGTTTCTCTAGGATTTCTTAAAAAATACTTTTAATATTCAACAGTTGTTACAAATAACAGCAAACTGTTATAAAACAAATATTTGAGGAGTCAAATCTTTTGTCAAATCATGCAAAAAGTAATACAGCCCTGCATTTAATTTTCTAGTCCTTTGCCTTTTGTCTTTGCACCATGCTAGAGAACTTACTTTACGTGTCATTAAAAAAAACCACAAACAACAACTTCATGAGAAACCTTAATTTGTATTGATTTATTGTACTGGTGTAGTCCAATTTATTGCATGTAAAACACCTTCTTCCAGGAAAGCAGTGATTGACCTCATCTGTACCTTGACTTGAAAGACATGAGTAGAGTAACTTGTAGGAACAGTGTATAGTAAAAACTATATACAAAAAGTGCAGTTACACAGTTAAAAGCACTGAGAAAATCCTTTTTTGTAACAGAATAGGAGGGTGTCTTGGGGTATTTAAAGCTTCTTTTTTAAATACTTCACGTCATGTTTACCAAAATGACAATTTCATAATCTGAGGACTGTTTTCTTTTGAACATGAGATGCACATAGTTTAAGCAAAGATTTATGACAGTTTAAGGAAATCTGTTTTGATGTTATTGAATACACTGATAGAAAACTAACAGCTAACTAGCTAACTAACTAACTAACTAACTAAGTGAATCCAATGTGATGTGCTTTAATTATGCACATCACATGTGTTTAATTAAAACACAACGTGTGTGTTTTAATTATGCTATGTTTTGAAGGAACATATGATTGTTAATACTTGATTGGGATTTCCTGTCTTTTACTGGGATCTAAACCAGACAATGCAGGTTCTTAAGTGCCAAATGTCTTTAAAAGGCTCTGTTATTTTCACTCACAGAAATAAAGAATAATGTTCCTTTTAAATCAGAATAAGTGTGCTTTATGGTTGTCCTGGTTCCTGAAAAGAAAATAGCTTTTTAATATATTCTTCCCCTCCAAACAGAATATATACCTTAAAAAAATATTTTCTTATGTTAACAATGTAACAGAATGCATGTTGACTGTACATATTAAGGAATATCAAGATATATTTTGTGAAGAACTGTATAAAAATATAAATAAATATAATATAAAAGTATAAATAACAAGATACATAAACATTTTCCCTAAATTATTCCTTGCTTGTTCTTTGAAAATTCTGAAGTATTATTGCTTCCTTTTGTGAATCCATGTTTGCAATTTTTAATCAAATCATAGTTCTGTATCTGTCCCCTATTTCTCAGATGACTAGTATATCCAGTAGTTTTACCCTTTACTGAATTTAATGTTATGGCTTTGTCAATTAAGGTATCACCCATAGATCCTTTCTCAAACATGGTGTAATATTGACTTCTTGTCTCATGCCTCCTCTGCTTTCAATTAGCTCTCCTATATAAGTAGAAGATTGAATTAGTATTTTATAAAGATGAAGGTAAAAATCTAGTACTACTGATATAATCTATTCACAGAGTGTTTTAGTGATCTGGCAGACTACGTAGCTGCTTCAAGAAAGTTAACCTGCCTCTCACGTCTGGGTGTTTGTTAAACATCAAAAAGTGCCATTTTGGGGCATATTTCTATGGTTTTTGCTTTCCTCTACTCATATCTGTGTTATGAATTTAAGATATCCAAACTTCATAATGGGTGACATTTGAAGGCATACAATGGTTATAGTTCACGTAGAAATGCACAGACTTTATGAAGCAAGCACATCAGTGGCCATCTTTTTCGCTATTTTGCTACCACCTTAGCATCCATATTGGTGAGAAGTCTTTGTTATGCAGCTTTTTCAGAGACTTTTGGTTTTTGTTTCCCCTTAGTTTATGTGGTTTTTTTGGATAATGTTAATGGGTTTTCTTTTTTCCATGTAAAGTATGAAATTATATGGTTTGTGCACATTTCATTACATTTGTTGTTTTCAAAAGTGTGGAGGCGATGTTTGTTATTTTCTGAAACTCTTTCAGAGAACTAAAACCAGACCTCTGATTTTAAGCCTCAAAATCTGTAAAAAAACCCCAAAGAAAACAATGAACAAGGGAAAAGCTAGCAACTGCTATTCTTCTTCATAAAGAGATTTCAAAGTGTAGCTGATGAGAAGAAATATACTTGATTTTGCAAAGAGTCTGCAATTTCTCTAAAGTATGATGTACTTTGTTTAGTTTTGAAAAAGGCTGGCTCAGACTCCAAAGAAGGTTTCAAAACCTTAATAGTGCTAATTGTCCCATCAACCATGGTAAAATGAAAAGAGAAGAGGCATATAAACTCTGCCTTACTGAAATTGAACTGTTATGCAATTTTCGTAACATTATTCTTAGCATTATTTAAAATACCTTTATTTATCAAAACACCGATTTAATACAATTGATCACAAATTGTAGGAAACAAAAGGAATGCTGTATTATCTGGTTATCAGTAAATGAAGATAAAATATAATCTTGGTACAATAAGGGGTTGAATTATTCTACATCACAAGGTTTTACTCAGAATGTACCACTGAAATAAAAAAGAAAGAAAGAAACAAAGAAATAAGTAGTTTTATGAAGTCAGTATCTGCTTTAAATGGGAATTTGATAAAAGAGATGTAATGAGATGTCAGTATTCTCATGGGACAAAATCAAAACTAATCAACATTTTGGGCATTTACCCCTTATCACTCAGAATGGAATAACCTGGATAAAGTGTGTAATCCTCCTTTTTAATACAACACTATTGCTTTTACGAAGAATTAGTCTAATTTATCATCATTCTATCAGTGATCCCAAGCATATCTTGGGTTTTATCATAAAAGACACCTTCTGCAGCAACAGAATTCGAAGATAAACTTTTCTTTGCTTTTTCTTATGGAAGATTCTAAAGCTAGAATTTTTTGAAGTTATTTTGGAAGTATAAAATCATATATACCAATTCTTTGGACAAAATCTGAAACATGTATCTCTTTCATTCTTCTCCCCGCTGGTAGTGCATCTCCACTCCTGGTGAACTATACCTTTTTCTTTCTTTTTTTTTTTTCTGAAGAAAACAAAACCCTAAAAACCAGATATTAAACAAAATATTGAAATATATCTTATATGGTTTGGAGTGTTTGTCTTTTTTTTTAATTTATTCTCTAAAGCTGTTTTTTAACATTACTGCTAATTCCTTTTCTTTTAGAATTTTAAACAGAAGAAAACAAAGACAAAAAATCTCACTCAAACTGATTGTTGCCGTGGTGTTTCTCCCCTCTTGTATTTAAAGGAATTAGAATACCTACATTGTAGAAATCTGCATATTCTAGTGCTGTTGCTGTTGAAAACAAGAAACATAGGTGATGCAAAACTCTTTAAATTTAAATATACAAATACATTATATTAAAAATATAATATGTAGTTAAAGTTTCTCTACTTGTCCAATGTAACATGAGTGAAAATTGTTAGGTTGGTGGTTTGCACTGAAAATTAGTCCAGGTGTAAGTATATCAGATCAATTAGATTATATAACATACTTCATCCAAAACTTGGCAGAACACTACTGCATTTTCAACTCAGTGCTGTACTGCTAGGTAAATATGTAAATAGTGTACTTTGGAATTCCTGTGAGATTACACAGTATTCAATTATGATTCAACACTGAACTGTAATGTCATCTTATTTGCTTCAAGGAGCAAAACATTTCATATGTGTATACTGTTGTTATGATTATTAAGCTATAAAGTATTAGTTGCTACAAATTCATATATATTTCTTTTTAAACCAAGGGAGTACTTGCATAAACAGGGACAATTCAATGAATAATTTGTGTGCCTCACAATTTTGCTTTTTATTTCTCCTCAAATGCTTCTAAAATCACGGTTGTGATCTCATGTTCCCTGGCAGAGATGAGAAAGAGATCTCTTAATTTACAGAAATTTTGATTAGAGTTAGGTTCTAGAGATAAGGTTCTAAAAAGAGTAGGTTTGGCAGATTGGGGTTGTTTTCAAGAAGCTTCCTCAATGGTTTTTTAATGTCATGTATTCCCCTGGATAACTCTTGTTTCTCTTTGACATGTTTCCATGGGCAGCTGAGACATCACAGACTTTTTCTGTAAAGAGAGTCTGTAAAACCTTTCTCTTTTGCCCCATCAAAATAGCTTCTCAGTAGTCTACAATGAATACATTAAAGCACCAGAGAGCAGTGCCCTGCCACCACCATTTCCCAGAGGAACAGAGGTAGTAGGTGAATATGAAGTCGAGTTCATTGCACAGATTTTGCTTGCCATTACAAAAGGACAGTAGATCTCTAAACTAAATATAAATTATCAATTTACTCTAGGATGCTAGAAAGACAGCAGGAAAGTTATCTGTGGATCACTGTTCTAAGAATTTTTTTAGTTTTCATTACAGTACATTGACTGGATGTTCCTCCTTCTTTTGCCAGAAATTATTGCCTAAAAGATAAGTGTCCTTAATTTTTACAGTGGAACCTGCTACAAATTCTCCAAAAACTCATTACTACCCCTAAAGTGTTGTCAGTAATGATGTTTGCAAATAATTTAATTGAACGTGTAAACTTTACCTGAATCACATTCTAAAACAGAATTTCAGATGTTTATCATGCACTGTATAACATTGTTTATTGAAGTGCGTTTGCGGAGGGGACAAAGAGGAGGGAAGAATGAAAGACGAAATCCCAGATCAAAGACTGGGGGAGCAGGGTGGGGACTATTCTTTGACTTTTGCATCTTCTGTAGTGTGCAGTGCAGAAAAGAGATGATCTTCTGAATCTCTTCTTACATGTCTGTAGTGTAGTTCCTTTTCAACTTTTTTTAAAATGGAACATCTTTCATGGTTTCAATGATTTCACTGGAGTTCCTTAGCAGTGACCCTGCCCAGCCTCTCACATCTAGATACCTGTGTATGGCCTCTGCTTATACCTAAGCAGAGAAGCTCAGGTACTCACAGATTTGGTGCTGACTTCCAACAGACAGGCTCTACATACGTTTATCTACATGTTTGCAGCTTACTAAGAAATTCATCTATGTTTCAAACTTAATATGTTAAAAAGAACCTTGTCTATATTGGCTTTCAGCCACATAGAATTGTAAAAATTAAAATATTATC
Organism: Pachyramphus minor; assembly: GCA_013397135.1. NCBI lineage: Eukaryota > Metazoa > Chordata > Aves > Passeriformes > Tyrannidae > Pachyramphus > Pachyramphus minor. The sequence continues at coordinate 41,016 of VYXB01007925.1, forward strand.
TTTTTTTTCTTCTTCTCTTTCTTTTCCTTTTGGAATATAGTTAGATATTCAAACCATATACCTCAGTCATCTGAGGAAAATGAAGGAAGCAGAATGATGCCACCAAAATTAAAGCATTATCAGATAGCCACTTTGATGGTCTGAAAGCAACCTGAAAGAGTTGAACTGTTTAAGGAGTACTATACATACCTTCATGTCAGTGGCCAGCATAAGTCCTGAGCCTGATTTGGAATTATAAACATGCCTATGTTTATGGATAACTTTTTGGCTCTAAAACACTGTAATTGCAATGATTTATTTTATAAAGCACTGTAAAAGTAATGATTTATTCATCATTCTGAAGAAACATGTATTAACTTGTGCAATAAATGATTCAATTTCTTCCTTCTTACTTTTTCTCTTAGGATATGTGTGCTTCACATACCATTTCTCCAAGACACCATGGGGCACCATGGAGTTTAAATCCATCTCTTAAATCAGACAGGAATGGGAAAACAATTAAAGCAATTCCCATCTTTCTTACTCATTTTTAAATGTGAAAAAACGAAAGAAAAGAAAAAAAAGAGAAAGCAACAATGGGACAATAAAAAGTTATCTTAATCTTTCCATATAAATATAACTCAGTAGACCATGTTAAAGAAGACCTGATTGTGTTATAAAGAATTTGTTAGATAAATTCAATGTCCGGCAATAGGTGAGTTCCAAGGATAACCAAATCCCATCTTGCCTAATAGATATATATACTTTAGTACTATCTCCATCCGGAAAGATTAAATTACTGGCCCAATGACTACTGATGAAAACAGGTACCTCCTACATGTGTGACTTACTGTTCAGTCACCTTTTTTGTAGAAAACATTAGAGAATCATACAACTTTAACAAACAAGAGGAAGGAAGGAAGGAAGGAAGGAAGGAAGGAAGGAAGAAGGAAGGAAAGAAGGAAGGAAGGAAAGAAGGAAGGAAGGAAAGAAGGAAGGAAGGGAGGGAGGGAGG
>VYXB01007925.1:44047-65797 GCA_013397135.1 Pachyramphus minor
ACCTGTTTTGGACTTCATCGGACAGGAGTCGTCTTGGGGAGGAGGTAATTTTCTTTGTTTCCCTCTTCCGCTCCCGTGTTCTGGCAGTGGTTTGATTTTTGTGCACATCGGAGAGAGAGAGAGAGAGGAAGGACACGCCACCAGACGCAGACAATGTGAGTTTTCCTGACAGAAGCCCTTTTCCTTTCCCCTCTCCCCTCCTCGGTGAGGGAAGGCCGCCATTGCCACCGCCCGCCCGGAGGGTTCCCAAGGCAACTGCCGGGCCCAACAGTGCCCCCTGCTGGCCAGTACTGAGCACTGCAGGCACCGCATCCAACAGCGCCCCCTGCTGGCTGTGGGTAGAATTGCACCAAAGGCGCAACTGAACTGGTTTATTTTCGTTGAAAGGGAGTTTTGGGTATAGGGTTATAGTTCATTTGTTCCTTTGAGGGGTTTTTTCTTGTTCTGCCAACACTTATATATTCTTTAATAAAGGGCTGTTATTGTTTTCCTTTCTCCACATTTTTCTCTCAATTGGAGCATCTTAATTTCGGATTCACAATTTGCTTAGAGGGAGGAGTTTTGATTTTTGCCTCATAACCCACCTTCCTTAGCAAACCACTTCTGTCTCATTAAACTGAGACAAATAGAAAAACTCAAGGTGCAGTGTAAGAAATGAGAACCACTGACCAACTTGGAACCCACAAAAGCCCTTAGAACAATTTTATTCAGATTTCTTTCACTCCCTATCAACTTTCAGCCTTTCAAATGTTGTCTGGGGTTTAGAAGTCAAACTCTGGTTCTGGATCCTTCATCTCCACTGGTACTAAAGATTTTTAAATTGAAATTATGACAGGAAATAACTTCATTGCAGAAGAGTACATTTTTTTTTTTCAAGATTGTGTTGGCCATGAAATTATAACAGTATTTTCTGATGTTAAAATACATACTTCCAAAAGTTTTACATTTGCTAAAAAGCCAAATCATACAGGAATTTGAAAAACTTAATCTGTCTCAGTTCATTTCATAAAAATACTAATGAAATGTTTTGTCTAAAGTCATGTAAGAACTTTTCAGAGTATCCAACAGCAGAAGTTTAAATCTCATACTCCTTGCTTCACTGTAACATCTTCTCTTCTTAACTGTTAAAAAATTTCTATTAATAGTAAAGAAAAAAATTGCAAAATAAGTTATTAGTAGCTGTGAAGAGCTCAACTCAATATCAGTATTTGACCTAACAGAGACTAATTGCACTTTATTTGCAATGAACAAATAAAGTCCAAAGTGTTTTTACAGATCTTGTCTATGTGCCAGGAACTTTATTCACTCTCTCAAAATGCTAGGGGGAATGCTTTTGGGAAGGCAGAATAAAAACCAGCTTTTACAACCTGCACTTCAGAGAAATAAATGGTGTATCTTGCTCCTTCACCTCTGAAACCACTATTGCATGCTACCAAGACAAGATAATGGATTCAATGAACCACAGATCTGGTTTTCTATGCCTATTTCTATGTGATTTATTGTAGCATTTAAGTTTAGAAGAATCTTTTGCCCTATGAACACTGGTCTAAGCTGTATTGCACTTACTTGAAGGTCAAAGGAGATGTCATCCAACAGACTCCACCACTCCCTAACAGCCTAAAATAGAGAAATATAAGTAGCATCGCAGTCATATGCTTCATCCCTGAAAAAACAATGACTTCTACTTAGTGAGACAGGTGCACTAGAAAATTCAGTTTGTTAAAAAAAAAACCAAACAACTGTGAAATTTGCTAAAGCAAGTGGATAAATTTCCATAGTCTTTCAAAACGCTACAAATTATTTGTCCAGAAAATACATCCACAGTGGCCAATTGCACCATCCTTATACATTTAAAACCTTTGCAATTTATTGCTTGTGTTCTGTTTGTGTTACAGTGAAAACCATGTTCCTAGTGTCTCTGCTTTCTTCTTTAATCTCCAAAGGACTAATGACAATCTCTCACCAGTTCTGCAAATCTACTATCAATTCTAGCTGTGATGCAAAATGAAAGAACAAACCCTTAGAAGTCTGTTAAATTTCACATTTCTTCCATAATTACTAAGGCATGAAGAATTAGGGGATATGTGGGACAGAATTTTTCGTGTTGCAAATCTTGCCCTTTTTACAGGTCTGGTTCAAAATCAGTGAAATGAGTTTTGAACAAAACTTCAAGGGTAAAATACATTGTTTTATAGAGTTACTTGAATAATAGATAAAAATGTTCCTTTCTGTCAATGATATTCTATGAATTAATTGTTTTGAATAAATGATACAGAATTAGTGAAAACTTTTGCAAACCAGTGTTCAAAAGACAAATGCGTCTGACTGATTGGTTTTATCATCATATTTTCAGCAGTTCAGTGAGTCATTTATAATTGTTTCTGTCACTGTAAACATCTGACTATAGTAAGTGGTAAAATATAATCCTATTAATAATCCTGTGTAATTCTGATCTCTTGCTGAAAGTAAGCAGCACCTTGCATCATTAATAGATTTAGTAATGGCATAATGTATTCAGTGTGGAGATCTTGGGGGGAAATGTATATGTAAAAAAATTCTGATTCTTATTTATCATGTAATAGTTTGGATCTTAAATGCCAATCAGATACTTTTGGTACCTGTTAAATGGTGGACGTAGTTATTTAAGAAAAATGCTATAGAGTGATAAGATACATCTTAAATATATCTTCACATAGTGAGCTGTCTTCAGAAATAGGTATAATTCATCAAAACATATTAAAATAATTAATAGTGACATTTTGTAGAAATGTTTTGCCGCTTAAGAACCTAGGCTTTTAATTGCATATCTAACATGCCTCTTCTTCATGTTGTCATTGTAGACTTCCATCTCTGCCTTAAAACCAGAATTATAATGAACTATCTTAATTTCCTAAGTGCCTACAGCATTTGAAAACTTAATTTTAGAGACTTAAACAAACAAACAAAAACCAAAAATCCCAAACCTCTAAATCTGTCATAAATGTATTCTAAACTAAATTATCTGGTTTATGTAATTAGATTGTGAAGTGGTTTTAGTTAAAGCATTATGATCTAACAATTTTCTCAATGAAATTAGTAGGAAATCTCTCTAAATATAAAGGACTAACTCATCTTTAGTGGTGTTGGTGTCCATTACATTAAGCTGATTTTTTAATTAGTAAATAATAAGTATGAATAGAATGGAGTTTAAGTTTATATAGAGGCAGGCAAAACAACATACAGTATTAATAAAGCTGCTTTGAAACAGCTCACCAAAATTTGCCAAAACGTAGTTAGCATTGACTACAAACGCTCATGATATACCATGTTTACAGCAGCTACAAGGGTGGTAGAGCATGGGGTGTTCAGATCCAGTTCCTTACAACCATACAACCGTACACATTCTGCTTTGTTAACCTCCTTCTCAGTCTGAGATAACACTTAGACAGTAGTACCCCCTTTATTTTATCTTGAAGTTCTTATGGGTTGGTTTAACTTACAGGTATCCAAATTCCAGGTATCCACAGACACATATTTGGTAGGGCTTTCCTGGTCATTGGTGAATGTCATCTGTCCCTTAACTTGGGGTGATCTTTCTTTGACCACTGAAGTGCATATGAGCAGTTGCTTCTTTATAGTTTGCCACAATGGTAATTTTTGTCTGGATGCATCACCCAAGACATGCTAGCTGCCACTGTCAAGTCTGGAGGTAGCACCATCTTCTTGTCCCCTTCTGTGCTTATTTATCTCATAACAATGTCTTTCTGTGGCCTTAACAGTGTTCCTTAGGTTGTCAATTTTCATTCACAAAGTTATTTTATAATCATTTCTGAATTTGCCCTCAGTTACTGCATTCATTCAAGCAAGCAATCACCTTTTGGAGCAACACAATAAATACAACAACTTTTAATAGTGTTTAGATACACATGTTATTTTCTTGGATATCTATTTCTTTCCCTAATTCTTTTTTCTTTGAATGTTTTATAGAGACTAATTGTGCATTGTCAAGAATAATTAAGCTATAACACATAAACCCCTAAAATACTCTTTTCTCTGGGAGTAATTTGATATTGACTCTGTTTAAATCCCTTCGCTGTGTAAAAAAAAAAAACACAAACAAAACAAAAAACAAACAAACAAAAAAAAAACACAGAAAAAAATCTTGCTTACCCTAAATTCATCAGAACTAATAATAAAAACACATGAAAATGCTGAGAATTTGTAGGCATGCTTGGCAGCAAATTTTTATTTACTCATATTATAAAATGTAGTTGGAAATTAGAACTCTTTGTCAATAAATATGTTGATTTTATTAAAAATAAATATTTATTCACTAATTCAGAAATAGTTTTCATTAGAGACATTTCTCATGTTTTTTATTTGTAATATATTTTAATTACACTTTTTACTTTAAATCATGAGTACTTGGATACTTGAGTAACTTTGCTGTATTGCAATTATTTAAAAATTAAGACTAATTTAAGATATTTTTTGACATTGTCTCCTCCTCGCAGTATTTTGTTACACCATTTCTTTGTATTTTATACAATAGATAAACCCTCTTATGACAGGATTATGAAGAGAAACATAAATTCTGTATAACATTTGAAAACCTAAAGAGCCTGGGAATTTCTCAGTCATATATGGGAGTAACTATAAGTGTTCTGTCAAACTAGACAGTTTTGAATTCCTAGGAGTTATGGGAAAGAGATTTTTCAAATTACTTTAAAATCTGTACCTGAATTAGAGATTTGCTTTATATATTTCATACAGTGATTGCCTACAAGTGTGCACTGTAAGACCCCAGTCCTGAAGCCGCTAGTTTACATGAGAGTATTACTTTTATATTTAAGACTTCAAGAGTTTGCCCACTAAACTTGTGCAGAGCCTTTAGTTCTTAATGCCTTGAGACAACCTAAAGAGAAAAATGCTCCACATGTTTTCCCAGGAGAGGCTTTTAATTTTAGGAGGAAATAAGGATTTTGACAAAGGTTTAAAAGGGGCAACATAAAACAAGGTAAAGCTTTCCACAAAGCACCCACCAAATCCAGGCCAACCCACAGAAAAAAACTTAGTAGAATCCCACGCACTGATTTTAAATTACCCAAAAGAGATTAGGAAAAAAGTAAAGAGAAAAAGAGAGATTAAAAGAGTAAAGGAAGAAAGAGATTAAGAGAAGAAACAGGAATAAATAGTCCCACCAAAGAATCCTATGGAGACCCAGCCCTACAAGGCAGACAGCAGGTCCTGAGTGAAAAGGAAAGATGGAGACCACATGCTTCTGTATTTGTGTGCTTTGTCTCTGTGGCCTTCCTTCTCAGGTAGGACATCTGGCACTGACTACTCAGTGCCTCCCAGGCCGGAGAGAGGGGTGGTGTAGCCAACCGAAGGGGGAGTTCCATGGGGAGTGGTGTCAGTGGGCTACTGGGCGGCCCTTTTGATGTACAGCTTCCCCCTGTGAGCTCCGTGGCTGCCATGAGGCTGCAGGCCATGTGAGTTCTGGGAATTTCCACAGACACGTGAGTTGGTTCTGACCGAACAATAAAATACTACCTTTACTGACCCAGTGTCAAACATGCATGCACTTCTGCTTTTGAACAACTGCATCCTAAGTTCTGTGTTAACGTCACTGTACTGAGAAACAGAGAATACTGCAATAAGGAAATGTTCAGGCAGAACATGGGGAACAAATATTCCATCCTTGTCAACTACCCAAGCACAACTGAAATTAATTTATTACAGCTGTGAATGTTATCTGAGGTTTTAATTTTAATCAGTGTTAACTGACATTGAAGTGGGACTCAGCTAATTACTATGCATTTGGATTTCAAGAATATTGTCTGCTCTTTCAATGTCTCTTTTTTACTATGCTTACATATCCTTTTGTGTTACTATTTTGGAGTGGGCTGTGGAGTTGAGAAATTATCTCTTTCCCTTCTATCAATTTGCATCATAATTAAACTGGTTCAGGATCTTATTATTTTCATTTTTCAAGGCCATCAGAACCCTTACACCTCTTGTAAATTTGAATTGTAATGGAAAAAATTTACCAACAGGTTTTTCATGACTGAAAAATATGTGGTCTCCCACCCCACCTTACTAATCCATGTAAACCCCAATGATTCTCTAATGTATATATGATTTTACTTTTTTAAGTTACTGTTAGGCATTTTATTTCTTTTTGGGGTCTACCTCTTTCCACGTCAATCTACTAAAGATTACTTGGGATGAAGGTGAATAATGATGAAAAAACCTCACATTTCTAGCTCTGACACGTGAGAAACTTAACATTTGGTGATTTGGGTTGGGTTCTTGCCTATCACTTGTTTTATCTTTTGAGAACTGAAAAGTCTGGAGTTTGTTTTTCATATGAGCTTCCAATCTATTTTGGAGTCAAAGAACATGCTGCTTCTACCAATTCAGAATTTTGTTGATTACCTGATTGAATACGTATACTAAATGTTTGCTGTTTTTCCAGCTATTGTGTTGTATCATTCTTATGTATGCACTCTATACACTAAGGTTAAATCAACGTACCTTGTTCAAATGGCTTGCATTTTAAATATTGTGTGAAGAAATATTTTCTTTACAAAACTTTTGTCAGTGCTTGCATAGCATTCGAGATTATCAGAGAAATATTCATTAAACATGTTTACAGAAAACAAATGCCAAAAAAAGCAGTAAATCTAGGAATTTGTCATGGTGCTAAGACTCAGGAACAGAGGGTGCTTCCTGAGAGAACAGATGAGGGAGAGCAGTGGATATTGTCTACCTCAGCTTCAGCAAGGACTTTAACACTGTCTCTCACAACATCCTCATAGGCAAACCCAGGAAGTGCGGACTGGATGAATGAAAACTGAGTTGGTTTAAGAACCAAGTGAACAGCAGATTCCAGAGGACTGTAATAAATGTCACAGGATCTAGTTGGAGGTCTGTCACTAGTGGTATCCCAAAAGGTTTAACACTGGGCCCAGTATTGTTTAACTTACTCATCAGTGACCTGGGCGAAGCGGCAGAGGCCTGCTCAGTGAGGTCACTGGTGAAACGAAGCTGGAGGAGTGGTCGATACCCCCGAGGGTTGTGTAGCCCTTCAGAAGGACCTCGACAGGATGGAGATGTACAGAAGAACAGTCTGAAATTCAACAAAGGCAAGTGCAGGGTCCTGCACCTGGGGAGGAATAACCCCTGGCACCAGTACAGGCTGGGGGCTGACCTGCTGGGAAGCTCAGTGGAAAAGGACATGGGGATCCTTGTGTACAAGAAGCTGTCCATGAGTCAGCAGTGAGTCCTTGTGGCCAAGGAGGCCAAGGTACATTAGGAATAGCATTGTCAGCATGTCAAGGGAGATGATCCTGCCCCTTTGCTCAGACCTGATGAGGCTGTATCTCAAGTGCTGTGTCTGCTTCTGGGCTTCTCAGTACCACAGAGACATGGATCTCCTGAAGGGAGTCTGGCAGCGGGTGACAAAGATGGTTAGGGGACTAGAGCATCCCTCTTACGGGATAAAGCTCATAAGAGAGCTTTATCAGGGGATTGGCCTGTTCAATCTTGAGAAGAGATGACTGAGAAGGGACCTCATCAATAGGTACAAGTATCTGAAGAGAGAGTGTCAAGAGGCTGAATACAGGCTTTTCTCGGTGTTGCTGAGCAGTTGGACAAGAGGCAGTGGAGAGAAACTGATCCACAGGAAGTTACAGTTGAATATGAGGAAAAACTTCTTTACTGTGCACTAGAACATATTGCCCAGAGAGGTTGTGGAGTCTCCCTCACTGGAGATATTCTGGAACTGTCTGGATGCAATCCAGATAGGATGACTCTGCTTTAGTAGGGAAGTTTGACCAGATGACTGGTTCCTTCCAACCTTACCCATTCTGTGATTTTGTGATTTTTTGAGGAAGGGTAACAGAGCAGGACCTGGACAGCCAGAGCGCATCCCATTGCCCCCAGCGGGGGAGTAGGGGCAGAGTGAGGGGTACCCAGGGACATCCGCAATCCAGGTTATCAGACACCTCCCTGGGGATTGGGTTAGGCCAAGGGCACTGGGACCCATGGCTGGGCAGGGCAGGGCAGGGCTGTGAAGATGGACATCCTATGGTGTCAGTGGGACAGGCACTGGTGGCCTCACAGGTACTACAGATACGGAATTCCATTCTTAAAAATAGCTAAACTAACAAACAAATAATAAAAAATGTAATAATGTTTTGCTTGTTGTATGATCGTATAGTTATGATCCATAAAAGACTAAGGTCCCAAACTGATCAAAGTTGAGGTGCCAAGGTATCCCATGTGTACCTCGTATATGTATGAGGTATATATCTCATATACATATATATGAGCCTTATAACTGTGAGAGTCCACTGATCAACAGCTGTTCGATATGTAATGTAGAAGAATGAGCCACTTAAAGCAAACTGGTGAATCTGACAGATAATTTTAAAAGTAGTTTCAAAGTTTCTCTTTTTTTTAAGAAGAAAAGAAAAGAAAAGAAAAAAGTAAACTCTCAATTATAAAGCAGCTTATATTTCTTCCTTAAAAGTAGTTTAACTGTCCAGAGTCTCATGGGTTCCTCAGTTAACTTAAAAACATAAGACATATACTTAGAAATAACTTGGGAACTTTTCTAGCTACATAACGTACAGGAAGTCTACAGAATGCATTAATTCTTCCCTTATTTGATATTTTGATATGCTTTCATTTATTTATTTATGATCTATATTTTATTTTGTAAGTTTTGGCACACTAAGTCTTAGAGCTCTTCCAAGTATATACTTGATTGACCTAAATTCTCTTTTTTTTGGGTCATTTGCTGTTTCTGCACAACCTTGAAAACTAAAGTATAGGATGAAATAGAATAATCAAAGCATTATTAAAAATACTCCTGAGACTTTCATGTCTTTAATTTACAGACTGCAAATGTTACTGTGAGGAAGGGTTTGATACATTTGATGCTTGTTAGCTTGCATAACAGAACACAGAAATGACTGTATAGGCAGAACAAAAGGTAAGACTATACAATCCTTTCTATTTAATTGAATTTAAAAAGTTATAAGAAATTTCTGCAGAAGTGTAGAGTTTTGAAGAAAATTGAGGAAAAAAACCCCAGCTAGATTCTTCACTCTTCTTTTTTAATAAAAATGTCCTAGCAATAAGAATCACACCCATTAATATTTCAAGACTTTTAGAACTTCGTAAAACATCTAAAAGCTGTCTAAAACATAATAAAGACCTTATGTTTACATTGCAGAGCATTCCAATATTTTTGTTTTTATAGTCTTGCCTTGTGATTATCTCCATCAGCAACTCTACAGATTTTTAAACTAATCCAGAGTTTCAAGATCTAACAGAAAAGTGATCAAAGAAATATTTTCGAAGTTGAATCCTAAAAATTTGAATAGTGGAAGGGAAATTATTTAGTCATTTTTTAGGGAAGAATTCAGTAGTCGAATGAATTCTGCTTCCGGTATCTACCAAAAGGTAGGGTGTTTAAATCTGGATTACAAAATCATCTCTTTAGTCATAGTGGCTAGTAGTACATTTACTAGTAGATTTCCTATTTTCTGAAGAAGACTCTCAAATATCACACATTGTTTCATATTCATCAAGTCACTTTCCATTCTGCAGAAGCTCTTCCATTTTTAAATAAAATCCATGTTTCAAGAGGGAAGTGAAGAGTCAACTTTACAGGCGACATTTCTGATTCTCCTTCATAGTTTACTGGTCTTTGTTGCTACTATACACAAAGCAAGGTACTTTCAAGGGATTTGAATAGTAACCAGTTAAAGAGTACTTGAACACTGGATACTACATATTTTATAGCTTCTTTTGAAATCACTGTTCATAAATAAAACACTTGAGTAGGGTTTAGGGAAAGAATTTTTACATTCTACTACAATCTTTTACAAAAAAAAACCGCAAAACCCAAAACAAAAACAAAACCCTACTTTTCTTAAAAGCCTAATTTCAGAATTTTTTTCTCTCTTGAAGATTTACATGTTATGCCAACTCATATCTTGTGTGACTTGCTAGAGGAAGTCTGACTGGAGTAAAGACTCACAGACTTTGGTTTTATAAACCCCCAAGTTTCTAAGAGAAAAGAGTAAGTGGTACATTCCTGAAAGTAAAAAAGGGGGAGCAGGTGACAAATAGGCTGATTCAACATCTCATAAGTATTATTTCCTTTCTCACAATACTCCTATATTTTTAAGAAGTTCCTGAGTGATCTTCAAGTACGCATTCTATTCTCTCTCATTCCATGTGATATACTTGAAATCATGCTTCCTGAGGCAGTCATTGGTCAATGCTCCATAAAAACAAAACAAAACAAAAACAAATACCAAAATGCCCCTGACTACATAAAAATAAAAAACACAATAAAAGACACAATTATATTTTCATTAATACACTTCTATAAGTGAAATGCTTGTCTGACAAACTCCAGAGGTCATCAGTGCACCTTTATGCCAATAGAGGACTGGCTTTCATTTTTATGTGATTCTTACCTGAAGAAATGTACGAAAATATTTTACTGGTTTTAAAGATTGTAGTAAATGGGAAGCAGAAGTTATGTTGAAATGAAAACTTTTTTTTTTTCCAAATTAAGTTATCAATGAAATATTTGCTTGAAAATATTGGATCTTTATCATAAAATGGAAAAAAATTAAATATCATAAAATATAAGTTATCTCTACAGGGGCTAGCAGAGAAACTGGAAGGTAATCTACATTTTGGAGTCAACTTCAAGAGCGCTCCAAACACCAGTGAACACAGATCAGCTATTTTGCTAATGTATTAAAAAAAAAAAAATGAAAAGGTTCTTCCATACTCTGCTCTCCCTTTGGGTCACAACTGAGCTGCCGGGAGGTCTTTGCACCTCAATAATATTCTACAGGTAGCAGGGGTGTGCAACTTTCAGTCTTTCCCCTGCTGGAAAGAGAAGGGGGGCTCCCCCCTCACCTCAGCTCTTCTCCTGCTAGACTGACCTTGGAGCTGCTGATTATCTCAAGTCCTCTTCTGCTCTCCACTGCGCTGGAATTCTTTTGCAGCATGTTTCATGCGGGAAGCTTCTGTCTGGAATTTTTATTCCAGTCCCAATCTGTTACACGTCTCAGCTGGGGAAGACTTCAGTGCCATACCTGCCCAAGGTCTGGGGAGAGGGGCCTGACCTCCCACTTCAGGGGGACTGCTGCCACCCTCCTCACATGGCTGCCAAATTTCTTCTGTGCAATCAACATTCTCTTCTCTTTTCTTAAATATGTCATTAGTAGAGGCGTTACTAAAACTTTTGATTGTTTTTTTTTCCGGAAATCCACTTGGACCTGACTATTTCAGTCCAGGGGGGCTGGTAAACCCACAACAACAGGAAAAAAACCAAAACAAATAGGAAATCTTTCCAAATGAGGTCAAGTACAGTGTAGTAGTGAGCCTAAGAAGTTTAAAACCAACTATTGCTCAGGTGTCATTTATCATGCATTCTGTTTTCATCCAGCATTGTAGATCTGACTGCTCTGGGTCCCATATACTATGTGCCTGTGACAACAGCACGGATGATACTTTAACACACTGTTGAAATTGCTTTAGTGTTTATTGCTATAGTTTACTTTTGATCCCTAATGAAAGAGGCACATTTAGTGTTCTCTTGTGTTAGAGATGTTAAACTGAAACACTCTTCTTTAATTGCACAGGCATGAGTGGTTACTGCTCAACTGAAAGTAAAATGACTCTCCTCATAAAGGTGAAATGTTTTGAGGGGAAGTTTTTCATAAATAATTGAAGTATAAACAATTGAGATAGTAACTAATGAGAATTAGGGCACATGGGCTAAACAAACACAGTAATATGTTTTGCAGAGCTAGGAAAAACTGGAGTAAGGCTATGGAATAAGATGGCAAAACATTATCTTTTTTATCTGTTGCCTTTTTAAAATGTCTCCTACTTTTGATATCTCATCTCAAAGCATATTTTAATGATCAGAATTTTGAGAATTTATTTGACACCAGTTTTCGTTGTTTCAATAAGTAGAAAAATCAATTATATCTTATTGGTACTTGTTTTTATTGGTAAATAATATACCTTGTTAGATTTAGGTTAAAAATAAGGTTATAATAAACAGCCAAGGCCCACTTACTTGATTCTTTTATACCTTTGGCTTCCAGTGGAGATAGAAGTATTTAAAAACTAGAATTGAACAGCTTGAATTAAGTGGACAGAGACTAGTCACATGGGATTTAATAAATGCTAAAGAAGGACATCTTCAAATTTTAAGACTAATCTAGACGTTCAAGACTTACTTTTTGCAAATTAAATTTTAAGGAAGTGTTACATACATGTTTCTCTGAGCTCCTGAGCTCTACATCAGCTTCTTCATGGGGTTTTTCTTAAGGAGTAGGAGCTATCCTATGAGCTATTTTAGTATTATTAAAATATAACATGATACTAAATATAATAATATAGTTGATAAATAGATAAAACATTTAAATGAAAGAACAAGTGGGGAGATGAGAGAAAAAAATTTTTCTATTCTGATAGAAAAGTTGAGAGCCATTTATAGAGTCATATACCATTTATACAGAAGAATCTGACTCTCTAAAACAAGGAAATTATCGTACTTAATTACACAGACAGTTTGTCCATATCTGTGTACTTTTCTGACATCAGATGTATACAAATACCTTTAAAATGGTAAAATGTTGTATTGATGTATTTGATGTAGTAAAAAAAAAAAAAGCGGAGGGGTCTTTTTCATGGTAAGCCCAAACAAAGAGTTAATTTCTATTTTAAACATAGGCTTGAGATTCTTTTAAACTTCGGAGTTTTGCTTTTTTTTTTTTTAATGGAATAATAATTTTATATGTGCGTGCTTTACTTATTCACTGTTGTCTCCCAGCCTTTTACACAAGAAGAGCTTCATTTCCATGGTAACTTTTGAGCCAAATAATTGTCCAAATCACTCACAAATGGCTGTTAATCATTCTGAGCACCTCACATACAACTCTAAACATAATTACACCTGGGAGTATGTTTTGTGTGATATGAGGACAGGACACCAGAATTTAATGTTACACTAAAAACCACCATGGCAAAAGGACACTGTATATACAGAACAAAGACTATGCTGTTAATCACATTAATGTTTCAATAACACAACACTATTCAAAAGAGGCTCAGTAAAACAAAAAAATCTCACTAATAATACAATTACCACTGTCATACAGAAACTTCACTACTTTCTACCTTGAGCCTGGTATTTGCCTCACCTTCCCAACAACTCTTCAAGTCCTAGCACTAAAATTTCACATTTCATGTAGAAGGACAGGGAAGGAGGAATAAGATGACACTATAAGAATGATGGTGTATATTCTGAGGTTTCTTCTCAGCCCCAGATAAAAAGAAATTTATTTCTTTACATTTCCATGTTACAGACTGCTTCCTTCTCATTGCTTCCCATCTGAAGCCTGGAAGGTGTATATTTATCTCCTCCCACAAGGAGGATGTAAGGGGAGTTTCTAGTCACACCAGGCCTACCTGTGAGAATCAGGTCTTGTTCAGATACAGCAGTTTCAGAGCTGCATATCTCACATGTTTGGCAATGGTCATCAGATACTTATTAAGAAAAACTGAACAAGACAAGGGCCAAGGCCAGTCCAGCCAGGTTCTGAGTCCCTGCACTGCTAGAGCAGTACAAAACCTTAGGCTGTTTACAAATGACACTAAAGACACATGCCTTTTGATACACTAAATGATCATTAACTGATTTCTTTTTGACACTATTGCAACCCTGTGGCAATCTCATAGTTGTTATGTGTTCTAGGAAGTGCAGGTGTAAGCAGAAACAAAATTAACTGAAAGGAGATTGTCAGATGTTTTCATTAGGGTTCTCATTTGCATTTTATCTTGTATACCTAAAATTCTCTTTGTAAATGTAGCAGTGATACTTTCCCTTCTTTTTTTTTATTGTTATATTCTATGTTTGACACTGTAAGCTAGGGGAATGAAAAGACAAGATGTAGTCCTTATTTGAGGTGTTACTTTCAGGTCCCTGGCCTGCAGTATGAAAAACTTTTGCTGCACTTTTTCTGATTTTACTGAATTTTTGGTATTTTCTGATATTTTCAAAAGCTGACTTCCAGATAATATTTTCCTTAAAGTGCAATATGCTTACATAGAAAGGGGTGTCTTAGCAATACTGAATCTCTTTATCAATCATTACTCTTTTATATCTTGATCAGTATTTTGAGAAGAAAAATCTACATGGATTAAAACCAAAAGTTCTACCGGGAAAAGGAAGCTAATAAGTCCACTGTAGAGGAGAATTGGAGGCACAAAAGGTAAAGATCATGGGTTGAGAAAAGAACAAGTTACTAGAAAGAGCAATGAGATAAGCAAAATGAACAGTAACAGCAACAACACTAATAACACTAGTGTACAAAAGAAAGACTATGATTCACATGCAAAATGCTCACTGTGGAGCCTGACCTACAGTCACAAGTTGCCCTGCCACATGAGACAGCAGAGACCCCCTCATCTGTCCCTGGAAAATGACATGAGATGGTACAGAATAACTTCTGTGTCCTAGACATGCTCACTCCCAGCTACTGCAAAAATTATCTCTGTCCTGACTGGAACCAGGACATCCTAAAAACAGGACTTGAAAAAGAACCCTAGGGGAACATTAAAGCTAAATGTTTCATTGACTAAGGTTTGAATGGCTACGTTCTCCTACTTAACTGCAAAAACATTGTGAATTCAGTTCCTCAAAAGTAGTGTCCTGCTACATTCAGTAGGAGGAAAATTAAATTCCACTATATATGAAAATTATGTTGATGTATGGACCCGTATTGAAGCATGGGGGACCAAAACTCCACAGTGTCTAAATGTGGTCTAATAACTGCTGATTAAAGAGGGAACTCCTACACTCCAACTGATGTCTCCACAGTTGACCCTAGATGGCCCTAATTGCTTCTTAGGTGCATGTCTGGCCCCTGTTCAGGTCACTGCCTACCAGGGCCCATCACCATGCCCCAGTGGTGCTTCCTGGCTGCTCCAGCCCCAGTGTGCACCTCTGCAGGGCCCCGTCTTATCAATACAAAGTTTGGCCTCATCCTTTCTGAATTTCATGGGGTCCTGTTGGCTCTTTTTTCCCCACATGATTCTTGCACCACTCCATGTACTTCTCAGTCAAGAGAGTGATTAATCTATTTCTCTCTTTTCTTGGAATGGAGTCTTCTATTTTTGTTTCCCTAAAATAACTTAGTGGTTTCCTTTTGGTCTAAAACTTCATTGCAAGATTATTCCTGTAATGGACATTTTGATGTTAGTAAAATCAAAAGTGTGCTTCCTTATTTGGTCACTACAGGTAAGTACTTCTCCATTTTAGAGGTCCTATCAGTTCTTTTAAGAATGTAACGTCATTACCAAATTAGATAGATATTTTCTGATATATTTCTGTAGCTTAAAAGGGTTTTTCTTTTTCTCTTGTTCAACCCCCTGGAACTAAAAGTCACCTGAAGCCTTTAAATTCCTAGAATACTTACTCTCTTTTCCATCATGTTCCTGAATTTTGCTGCCAGGAGAGAAAATATGAGGCTAATATAGCCATCAATACTTTTTAACAAAGGATGTTCAAGAAATAGGTATTCCAAAGGGCAAATAAAAACTAGACCACAGTAATAATCACAGCACTTAAGACCTGTTCAATTTTTTATTATTGCTTTTACTTTGTACCTGCTGTGTTCATACTGTGCTGTTTTGAGAACACATTATCTCCAAGCACTGCTACAACCCACAGTTGGTTAACAACACATTCCAGTTATCAGCAACCATCAATGCTCAGCAGATAGTGTTAATAATCTTCAGTTGCCAAGAAGGAATAACAGATGAAAACTTGTCTGTGTCTGGGAAATCTGCAGAATAATCTGCTATATATGCTTTATTAAAAGAATTGGTCTGCAGTTTTAAATGGTTGTGCATACAATTTTTTTTCTAATTTACAAATTGAAAAGCACGTTGAGCCTTGCTTTTTATTTTTATTAGCTCTTCCTGCTAAGGGGGAAACAGGAATGTTGCAAAGTCTACAGACTGATAGTAATCTGGTAGAAGTTTTAAAATAATTTTAAAACTGATGCATGAGTTGATGAATTAGACACAGAAGGACATAATATCAGGAGTATTTTTTAACTGAGAGTGAGTCTTATTTACTAATAAAAATTATTAGTTGGGCATTGTATCTTATTTCTGTGATAGAGAAGTTAAATTCTTACACTGAAAACCTTGTTTTGACAAAAGAGAACAAACTTGGAATACATGGAACCAAGAATATGATGTTGGTCATGTTAGTGTTTCAAGAGCACAATATAATCCCAAGTTTTCTCAGTGAAACAAAAAACCTCTTTAATAGTTGTGTCATTTGTTTTGGTTTTCCCTACATGGTACCAAAACATTTAACATGATGAAGCATGATGAATGAACATATACAACATGCTCTGCACTTTATTTTGTAAATTAATTTTCACAGGTTATCAGATTCTGGTTTTCCAAAAATACAGAAAAGGCTACATTAAAAGTAGTACAGACTGAGGTCGTTGGCATAATCGTCTCTGAACTAAACTGTTTCAGGCTATTCTCTATTTTTCATCAACTCTTTTCCTCCATCTCTCATAAGCCAACCACATAAGGCTGCTTAACACATTTTTTGCTCATCCTAGAGCCTATTATTTATATTTTTCACTCTATGTCTCTTTTGTCTACAGTTTATGAGCACTGAAGGTTAATAGAATGTGTTGAAAAAGGGAAAAAATTGCAGCATGAGGGTTGAAAACTGTAATTTAAATGAGATGTTCTCTCTTGGATATCCCTTTTTTCAAGAATAATGAGTTACCCTGCTCTTTCTTGTAAAAGATTGTTCATTAGAAAAAATAAACTGTACTTTAACTGTATTGCTAAGATAATTTTCTTGAACAATTACTTGCTTTGTATCATAAAATGAAAACAACCAGTGTTTGAAGAGTGCTAGGTCTGCTTAATTGTCCACATGTAGCTGCGTATATCTGTCAAAACTAAGTTTCAAATCATATCTCCTAATCAGCCAGCTGTCTATAGTTAGAAACAGAGCACTTAAAACCAATAGAAGGACAGAATGTCACTACAACTTCCTGTTTACCTCACCTGTTGTTTCTCTGTGATTAGTTTCTACGAATCAGATATGTCCATTGCATTTGACAAAGATTATTAACTTTTTTTCTTGCCTTTGAATGGGGAGTACTATTCTTATTGAGAATAAGAGTCTTACTTGAGATCTCTCAATATTCCAGCAGCAGTCTCTGGGAATAACACAATGGACTTCTAATACCAAAGACAGAAGGAACTGCCTGCCAATGCCTAATTTTACTGTCCCAACCTTTGCTAATCACACTGCATGCAGTTTTCCCTCTTTCTGCATTGCCTCCTTTGCCTGTTTTGCTATCTTTAGGTATAAACATCACACGGCCTCCTGCCCAACAGTAGCTGGCTACATTAGGCCTTGAGATAATGCAAATATTGATCAGAGTTTCTAAAAAGACCTGAATTTCATAGTAAGTGGAGTTCTCTTAGTAAGAGTTGCTTAATTACTTACACTGGAACATAAAGTTAGTTCTCTGAGATACCTTACCATGAACCAGCCTGAGACAACATCTGTCTTTCATGACACTACTAGTTCTGCTTTCCCCATACAAACTATTACGGCATCATTCTGATGGTGTCATCTTTTCTGAATTCTGCCTTTAACCTTGCTCTGTTTAAAATTTACACTTAACTTTGCTTTCTGAGATTCTGATCTTGCAAACAGTCTTAGAATTGCACTCTCTCATGACATTTTTCCTTCTTCTGTTTTCTGTTAGTTCACATTGCCTAGTAATCCACCTCGATCAATTTTTCCTCTCCCTAGTCTACACATCTCCACAGGGTGCTTCAGTGTTGTGCAGAAAAGAGGTGAAAAAACTTCTGAGTTTAGGAACTGCTCACCTATTTCATTACATCTCATATTAAAATCACGCAGCTCCTGTTACCACACCAGCTACAAGACATTAATAAATGCAGCCCAGTAATTTGCTTACCTTGGGTACCTAGCTTGTTGTCTGAAACAATGTCATATGCATCCTAAAAGTACACCTGATGTCTGAATAAGGAGTACTAGCTGACAATGAATCATGAAGTAAAAATGAAGACCTGTTGCACCTGTAAAGGTAAAAACATCATGAAAAGGCTTTACTACTACCTTTTTTGAACCCAGTCTTAGGTACACTAACATAGTAGAACTATTTATTTTTTTTCCCAGTGGCACAGTAATAACTATAATTGCTAGTAGCAGGCCACAGTTATGATATTAGCTGTATTCTGTGATAATGCAGGGAGCTCGGCCATTGGGTCAAGGGAGGTGATTCTCTCCCTCTGCTCCATTCTACATTTGGAATGCTGCATATACTCTCAGATCCCCAGTACACAAAAACACTGATCTGTCAGACTGGGTCCAGAGGAGGGCCAGAAACATGGTGAGAGGGCTGGAACATCTCTACTGTGAAGAAAAGCTGTGAAGGTTGAGGCTGTTCAGCCTTGAGAAGAGAAGCCTCTAGAGAGACATTATTGCAGCCTTTCAATACATAAAGAGGGTTTATAAAGTAGACAGAGATATTTTTATTTTTCACCAGGGCCTTTAGTGACAGAACAAGAGATACTGGTTTCAAACTTAGAGAGGGTAGATTTAGAGTGGACTGTAGAATGGAAATTTCTACAATAAGAGGTGAGACATTGGAACTGACAGAGACATTCTCAGATATTGGTCTGAGAATTTGTGGATAATCCTACACTGAAGTTGTTCAAGTGGACAGGTGGACAAGCTATGAGCAACTTGACCTAGCGAAAGAGATCCCTCCACATGGCAGGGGTGTTACCAACCCAGCCCAAAACATCCTATGTCTGTGATTCTATGATTCTATGATATATAGTTTAAATGGAATAAAATAGCAAATACCATGAAAGCATGGGCATATTCTGAATACTGTTGATCATTAACAATTCACTGATGATTAATTCCAGGTCATTAAAAAAAATATAGCCACAGAAGGGCAGGGGGGAGAAAAATTGGGTTTTTTCTCTAAGGAAACAATGAGCAGCAAAAATACTGACCTTGGCTGGACACCAGGTGCCCACCCACCACTCTATCACTCCCCTTGCCAGCCAGACGAGAGAGACAATAAGATGGAAAATGACACATAAGTTGATACAAAGCAGTTTACTAAAGCAAAAGGGAAAGTTTGCACATGCACAGACAAAGAGAAAAAGAACAAGGTTTATTCTCTATTTTTCATTAGCAAGCGATGTCCAGCCACTTCCCAGGAAACAGGGCTTTCAGAATATGTAGCAGTTTCTCATTAGGCAAACATTGTAGACAACGAATGCCCCCCACCCTTCCTTCTTTTTCAGTCCACTGAAACTGTTTTAAAGCTTACACTGGCCTGATTTAACAGTATTCCAAATACTGCCACACAGTGATGTTTAATTTCCCCAATTTTATATGTTAGCAGATGTATGTAGTCATACACACATTTAGGAACAACAACAAGTACGGTATTTGGCCTGGGGTTTGGTTTGTTTGCTTTTGAAGACTATCCATATCAGCACATTGTTACTTCTTTATATTCTGAGTCTCTCTCTCAGTACCAGAATGTGTTTTTTTTCTCTCTGGACAGACCATAAAATATGGGATTTAATTTTGAATGCTCATTTTTTTAATGCTGTGAAGCAGAGACTCACCTTTTTCTAAAAACACCTGGGAACTTATTTCAAGAAGACATTATATATTACCCTGAGACATATTGCGAAGTTCATGAGTTAGACTTTCAAAACCCCAAAATACAGTGCATTTTGTACAGATCTTTCCTGCAGTGAGCCTGAGCTGTGATGGGATGCAATTTATCATGGAATAAAATTATGGAATCATAGAAGGCTTTGGTTAGAAGGGACCTTTAAAGTTCATGTAGTTCAATCCCCTACTCCAACTTGCAGAGATTATATATGTAAGTAGATCTGGTTGCTCAGAACCCTGTCCAGCCTCTCCTGGAATATTTCTAGAGATGGAGCATCTACCCCTTTCCTTGGGAAACCTGTTTCAATACCCCACCACCCTCATCATAATTTTTTTTTCTTATCTAGGAAAATCCTATCTTTTCTTATATATATAGTCTGAATCTATCCTATTTTAGTTCAAAACCATTACCTTTTCTACTGTGGCTTCAGTGGTCCTGACTTTGCCCTTTGTCTCATTTCCCTCAGGACTGCAACCTGCACCAGGGCATAATCACTGCAGCCCATGATGTCTCCACTCTTGACTTCTCTGATTAGCTCACTTGCCTAGTTATCAACAGATATCAATTTCTGTTTACAAAAAAAAGGTGATTCAAACTTACTGAACTGTGAGAAGGATCCACCTGAACAGATGTAGAATTTGTATTATTACAGAGAAGAGAGTAGTACAGGAAGAGAAACAGATAAACTACGCTAAAGGTGTGACTCTCAGTTTTTTAAGTTTTGTTTTACATAATATCCATGTGCCTTAAAATTATGGTTCGTATAAACATTATTCCATGTTTAAACAAAGTTATGACTGGTTATGTTCCTCTTTTGATTATGTCAGGATTTTGATGAAGATTTGGGAGGAAGAATTTTTCCTATGCTCATAACTATTCACAATAAATATTAAAAATCAGTATTTTTCTTGTGTTTATGAGACGTTCAGTGTTTAAGAACACAAAGAATGTTTAAGGCTCATTTTTCTCTCTTGGAATTTACATGATTATCATTGGATATCCTAATCCATATTTTTTCCCATCACTTCACAATTCAGAGCTGACAAGATCCTGATTGTGGAAGAGCAGCTCAGTAAGTCACTGTAAGAAATGTCTAGCTATTTGTAGAAATCAAATGCCAAACATAAAAGCACAGCTGAATGAAACTAAAACGAAGAAACCTCCATCTTTTCCAAATTATTCACACATATCTGTTTGACTTCTGGGATATGACACTGCATAACTACAAAAGTGAAGCAAGGATTGTCACAGAGTGACATGACTTACAGTAGAAAGGAGAATCATAGAATCATAAAATCACGGAATTAACTGGGTTGGAAGACATGTCTGAGATCATCAGGTCCAACCCTTGATCCACTACCACTGTGTCTACTAGATCATGGCACTAAGTGACACGTCCAGTCTCATCTTAAAAACCTCCAGGGATGGTGAATCCACCACCTCCACAGGCAAGCCATTCCAATGCCTGATTACTCTTTCTCTAAAGAACTTCTTTCTAATATCTAACCTAAACCTCCCCTGGCAGAGCTTAAGACCATGCCCTCTTATCTTACTGCTGATTGCTTGGGAGAAGAGACCGACCTCCATCTGGCTACAACCTCCTCTCAGGCAGTTTTAGAGAGTGATGAGGTCTCTCCCCTGAACCTTCTCCAGACCAAACAACCCCAACTCCCTCAGCCTCTCCTCACAGGACTTGTGTTCCAGTCCCTTCACCAACCTGGTTGCTCTTCTCCGGACCTGCTCCAGCACCTCAATGTCCTTCCTGAACTGAGGGGCCCGGAACTGGACACAACACTCCAGGTGTGGCCTCACCAGTGCTGAGTACAGGGGAAGGATCACTTCCCTGCTCCTGCTGGCTACGCTGTTCTTGATGCAGGCCAGGATACCATTGGCCTTCTTGGCCACCTGGGCACACTGCTGGCTCATGTTCAGC
>VYXB01007925.1:66680-114341 GCA_013397135.1 Pachyramphus minor
AATTGTGCTTTTGTCTCTCTAATTTTCTTTCTGCATGACCTAGTTATATACCTAAACTCATCCTGGGTAACCAGCCCTATTTTCCACAGTTAGTAAGCTTTTTTTTTATCCCTGATTTCCTTCAGAATCTCTCTGTTCAACCAAGGTGGTTGTCTACCCCACTGGCTTGCCTTTTGGCACACTGGTAAAGCCAGTTCCTGTGCACTCAAGACTTCCTTCTTGAAACACACCCATCCCTCCTGTACCCCCTTGTTTTAAAGGGTATTTAAAGGGTATGCTATGGACCAGTCTTCTGAACAGACCGAAATCTGACTTCTGGAAGTTTTAATGAACTATTCATCCTGATCTGATTTTCTTTTTTTTTTTTTTTTTTTTTTTTTTTTTTTTAAATCCTTTTCAAATAATAATTTAATGTCATTCTAAAGTCCACATCATGAGACAACTTTCTCAGGGTTTTTGATCTGCAGGGATTTTTTTCCTCTTAAGATAGAGATATTTGAAACCACAAATCTGATTAGATATCTCTTTCCTCCCACACTTTTTATTTTGTGCTCAAATAAAAATGATGCAAAAAAGGGAAAGGTCAGTAGAAAAGCCATCACTACAGTGTGAGAATTTTCCTGGGTTCATGGGCAAAACTACTAGGGAATACTTTTTTAATCTGTGTTAAAAGTTATTTATTGTCTTTACCTAGTCTTTTAAAACCCAATTCTATTCTTCACTAATACAGGTTTTCTTTACAGAATACAGCACTGAGGTTCACAAATACAATTCTCCCTCCTTCCCCATATGGCTCTTCAAAAATATATTTTTCAATGACCACAATCAAAGAGTAGCAAAATTATATTAAATATGGGATGATGGTTTGCCTCTTGATCTGTGAAATAATGAGGAACACAAGTTGTTAATGTTTCATCATTTATGTTTAAAATTGTCATAAATAAAATTGCAGAGTAAGTGTGAAGTGGAATATTCCTTCTCTGACAAACAGATGGACTGGGTAATCAAAATTGTCACTTTTTTTTATTGTAAACCTTTTTTTTTTTTTTGATGACTCTTTGTTTTACCTATTCTCACAGCTGTTTACAATTGATTCAAAGCTCTTACAAATCCTAAATATCAATTTAGCCAAATGGTAGACCTTAAGACAGTATTTGTTTTTCAATTCCAGCACAAAATAGTGACATTTTTTCCTTTGGCTTGTTACAGGATGAGGATGGTCCCCTCACAAACAGGGACAGAGACAAGGCAGAGGTGTTCAATACTTTCTTTGCCTCTGTCTTCAACATGGATGATGGACCAAGAGGGTCTCATTGTCCTGAGCTGGAAGATCGTGTTTGCAAGAATGATCAACTCCCAGTTGACCCCAAAATTGTGTGAGATCTGCTGCTCCAGTTGGATCCCTACAAATCTATAGGGCCTGATGGGATTCATCCCAGGATCATCAAAGACCTAGCTGTTGTCATCACAAGACCTCTTTGATGATTTTGAGAGGTCTTGGGAATCTGGAGAGGTAGCAGCTGACTGGAAGCAGGTGAACATTGTCCCAGTTTTCAGAAATGGCCAGAAGGAGGGCCCCAGAAACTACAGGACTGTCAGTCTGCCTTCAATGCCCAGTAAAGTTATGGAGAAGATTGTTCTGGCAGGTATTGAAAAACACCTGAAAGACAATGCAGTCATAACCACAGCAACATTTGCGCTTCAAGAAAAAGCCACAGAATTGTCATATTAAAGTACACATGAAAATGTGTTTCAACTCAGACCCTTTCTTTTCCAATTTGTATAGAGTTACAGGTTTAAGTTATTCTCCATGAGTAATCTTAATAGTAACCATAATCATACTTGTCATGTCTTTTAAGTTAATAATGTATTTAGCTTAAAATATCTTTATTTATGAGATGCTAAGAAATAATTATCTTTTACTTCTTTTAAATGGTTTCATAATTAACATTTTTAATTGTAAAATTGAACTAAATACATCAGTATGAATGTAATAGGGGCTTAAATCATGCCAGGTACAGTAGGAAAAAAAAATCATATTCATGGTTCTAGAAGTTATTAAAGGTTTTCTGAGTGATTAAAGCGAATCACACTTTTTGTTGTTCATACTGTTCCATAGCTTTGTAGACTACAAAATCTTTTTGGAAAATGAAAAAAACCCCAAACAACAAAACAAAACCAATCAACCAACCAACCAAACAAAAAACCCCAACCCTACAAAGACACAACAGCAAAATGCAAAATAAAAACAAGAAAGTTTATATTTAGTTCCAAAAACATGAATGTTAATACTTTTTAAGTAAACTAAAATTTCACCGTTATTTCAATGAAAAATACTTTATTAGAACTCAGGTAAATCTACAAAAGTAATAAGCAAGAGAGTAAGTAGTTATTTTATGCTGGTTCTTGTACATCCAGAAAGTTTACTGAAATATATATTATAAGGTTATGACCTTGGATTTAACCTTCAGGAATATTTAGACTCATTTGTTACTACGCTGATATGAATAGCAGTTATTCATGTGTTGGAATATGGCAACAGGAGAATTATTTTCAAGACAGACCAATGGTGACTTGTAAACACGTTGCAAATAGTAGTACAAATTCTGTTATCCATAGCAGGCAGTATTTCCATTTAGCTTTGCCATAGTAATGCACAATTCTTCAGAACCTATGTAGTTCATAATTAAGGTTAAAAACTTTACAAGTATAACCATTTCACACAAGGATTTATAACTCCAGTTTCTCTGAGAGAAAATAAATTTTCTTCGTTTCTAACATGTTTAGTATCTCCAATTTTCTATCAAAAACAAAGTAACAAGCAAACCCCAAAGAAAGAAAACCAACAAACAAACAAAACTATGTGTCATTGCACTGAGAGTAGCTGAACGATTATATGCAAATATATGTACTATTACATGGCCGTAAGAGTAATATAAGCTGGGGGAAATTGATATATCTTGTTATACACTAAAAAAACCAACAAACAGCTGGGGGAATTATCTTACTCTTATAATTCAAAAGAGAATTTTGCCAAATGTCTTCTCCATGTGAGCTGAAAAAAATGTATATCTTCATTGTGAAGTGTTACAATTTTTTAAACAAACACAATCTAATGAAGAACGTATCCAGGCAGATGACATTTTATTGCAATCACTTGTAAGTGTAATGTTCAGTATACATGATGCATCCTCTAACATATTCTTTTGCGTTTATGTATTGATTGTTTAGATACTTAGCCAATAGGAATTAAATGCTCAAGCATGTCTTGAAAAAGTTTAAATATACTTCTCTAAGAGAAATTATATTGCCTTTTTTTACTTCACTGGGACTTGACATCAGTTACGAAGACCCTTTGTAGTAAAAGTCAAAAACCTCACAAGATCGGACTCTAAAGGAGCATTCAAAGATAACAGAATAGTCATTCATATGTAGGGTTCTCAGGTTTCTTATCTTAATAAGGTACATTATATCCTAAAAACTGGATCTCTTTACCTCCTTTTAAATTGGTGTAGGTCCATTCAATCCCTAGGAATTGTGTGACAAACTTCAAAGCTATTAATTTTAAATGAAGAATGGATTTCCTCCCAAAAGGTTCACATTTTATTATAGATTTAGACAGATAATATCTGGTTGAAATTTTTCAGCTTTATAGTGGAAAGTCACTATAACAATTCTGTTTCAGTAGAAATTAATTTGCAATTTCTGTTCTCATTGGAAATCAGTTTAGAATGGCCCAAATTATGCTTATATACCAGTGTGCCCAGAATTACACTTTTGTTAGCCTGGTCAAAATAACTATTAATATTCAAATACAAGGGTCACAAGTAGTCTCAAAATAAATTGTTTTTGTTGCCATGAGGGATTATCGCTAAAAACGAAGCATTTAAGTACATTTTATGCAAGTTAATTATATGACATGCCTCATCCACAAAATGATCACCAAACAATTTCTCCTTGCCTCAAACCCTCTTGTTTCCCACCCTAAAATACATGTCAGACCACACTATTGCAAAGTGGATTTTCATGCCATTCATCTGGTCATCTGATACTAAGAGTGGTAGGCATTTATTAGTGTGAGTGAATCTGGACTGGTGGACCAGTGCAAAAATATTCATGTTTCTCAAAGACTCAGTAAGAATTCCTTTGTGAGTTTCCTGATAATGCAGCAAGCAGCTGTCAGCAATGCATTAAACGTCAGGACCGTTGAAATGCTTGGTCACTATTCAGTAGTACAGCAGGAGCAACTTCAGAAAAACATGATGGCACAAAAATTGAAATGGAAACGAGAGTGCGAGATCAAGTATTCTTCATAACTCAGGACGCCAATAGAGTCTGAAAGAAAGTAAACTATTTCAACTTGTTTCACTTAGGATCTTTGAGTACTATACCATAACAAGATGTAGGACATCTCTCTTTGCTTGCATCACACATTCTTTTATTTTACTGTTTATTCACCTAAGTGATATACCACACAGTGTTATCTGGGCCAAGGTGACTTCAAAGTGAAATATTTGAAATTACACAGATTCTTATTTTAGTCTTTTTTGGAAGTGCTATATATACAACATTCTTATTCTACTTTGAATTTTGGAACAATTTTTCAACAAATTTTACAATTTTGTGGCAGCTGACAGACGAATATCTCTTTAAGAAACATGTCAATGGAGAAAATTACCTGAACTTTCAACTGAGATTTAATGCAGTTAAAAAACTTTTAATATTCTGTCAAGTAAACTTTTCAGGACACTTAATAAATACATAATGAAAAAAACCCTGCACAACTCTGAACATTTGTTTGATCATTTGTTTGAACATTCAGTTTGATGTCCAATGAGAAAGAGATATTTTGCAGTATCTGCTCTTTAGCCCAACTTTTGCACAAAGAAAAAGATAAAGAACTTAATGAACTGTAACAAAATCAGTTCTATGAATTTCAGTTACAAAAGTCAGGCCGTGGAATATGAAATTTTAATCTTGTTTTTGCATGACTTCTTCAAAAATAAGGTAAGTGCAGGAGCTGGATGAAGAATAAACAAAACCATTTTGTGTATTTTCAACTACCAGACGCTTTGGCATCTACACCTACATTTGCTTTTCAAATTGCACACTTCTTTTGAACAGTTTGAGAGAAAATCTAATTCTAAACAGCTTTATGGGAAGAATTACTAGATAAGATGGTAAGCATGTAGTCTTGCATGCTTGGTTATAAAAGTGGAAGCTGTACTGGGAAAGATGTAAGCAGGAATTTGTTATCCTCTTGGTTTGTCAGTCAAGTCAATCATGGAAAAAGTATAAACTAATTCTAGGCTGGCAAGTTCTTCCTTGTTAACACCTCTATTTCAGAATGATTATACCTGGGGGTAAAGTAAGCTTTCCTTATGCTACAATAAGAGTCCTTGTCACTAATTTCCCATTCACTGGACTGTTACTCGCTGAAGACCCAGTATTCACTATGATTTGGTAAAAGATAAAAATCATACAAGAAGACACAATTCTGTATCCATTGCACACATTTTACTTTTTTTTTAACTTTATGAGGATTTCTTCTGGGAATGACATTTATGGTGTGTTAGCCCCAGCCACAACTGTACCATGCAGCTGCTCGCTCACTCCCCGCCACACTCTGCTCGCTCACTCCCCACCACACTCCTCCACACTGGAATGAGGAGGAGAATCAGAAAATGATAAAACATGTGGGTTGAAGCAAGAACAGTTTAATAATTGAAATAAAGTAAAATTACATAATAATATCTATTTTTATTGTCGTTGTTGTAATGAAAAGGACAGAGAGGAACAAAACACAAGATGAACATGTGATGCACCATACAATTGCTCATCTCTGACTGCCCTGCCTGTCCCCGAGCAGTGAGACAGCAGTATAGCTCTGAGACAACTTCCTCCCCTCTACCTATTTAGCATGACATTCTATTTTATGGAATACCCATTTGGCCAGTTCAGGTCACCTGCCCAAACTGTGCTCCCTCTCAGCTTCTTGTGCGTCTCCTCAGTGGCAGAGCATGGGAAACTGAAAAGTCTTAATTTAAACTAAGTACTATTTAGCAAAAACTAAAAGATCAAGTATTATCAATCTTACTGTCATATGAAATCCAAAACATAGCACTGTGACAACTACTAAGAAGAAAATTAAGTCTATCCCAGCTGAAACCAGGACAAGGTGGATTTGAATGCAAAGGACCCTTGGCTTGGACAATAAAATAAAAAGCTTGAAATGTACCATAGAATCATCTAAGTTGAAAAAATCCTCTAAGTTGAAAAAATCCTCCAATTTCACTAAGTCAAACCACTACCATACCAGAAATATGGATTCATATTTACTCTGTAATTAATCTCAAGGTTTAATTCTACAAGGATTTTTTACTAGCTCTCTGGTGTCTGCATGTTTACAGAATTGAATGTCAAGTAGTTAATAAACTTTACTGCTATGTAGGCGATAAATCTTAGATAGAAAAACATGTTTCACTTCCACTGCTCCAGTATCAGCAGATGACAGAATTGGCATGATCACATAAAGTGCCTGCAGACCACTTCCTCTTTTGTCAGGGAGTCACTGGATTATTGACAATGTACACTTTCTTGACAGTGGTTCCCCTACACACTGTATTAAGATTCTGGAGACCACAGGATATTCTTCTCCAATACTTAAAATATAAATACAGTAAAGGTAAAAGGGCTTGCTGGTTCAGCTGGGATTAAGTATGACTGCAGTGTTCTGTCTTTTTCACTCAAGACATAACTGGAGGGCAAAAGGAAGAAAATGTCCCTTCTTCTTTTTTGCAGATCTACAGTAAGGTTACTGTGGACTGTGAAGAGGAAATGAAGAAAAGTATAAAGTCTGACTTTGTCATTTAGGTGCAAACGTGACTAGAGGGCATGAAGCTGCAAATGCCATCCCCGTTGGTAGCTGAAAGAGAAGTACAAAACACTGACATCACAAAATCCCAAAGGGAGAAAATTTCAGGCCCTTGATACTGTAAAACAATACCTTACCTTTTATTTTACTACAGACCTAGTCAGCTTGGGCTTTTATTTCTGAAAGACATTACCTTTCTGTGCCCCTCTCTTTGTAGTGTCCCATTTGCAAAAAAAGGTACCACCCCAGAGTAGGTTTAATTTCTCTTTCCACATTTTCTCCCTCAGTGATCACAATTCATTTTATTACTGGTAAAATTCCAGTTCACAGTATGCCAGTGTGGCTGTTTTTCAGAACAGTCGCCTTCCTTAGAGAAAGGAGGAGGGACTGGGGAAAAAAAGGGGGAGGAGGGAGAAGAAAAGAAAACAATCTAGACGCAATTATGAGTGACCTTGCAATACTGAACAGGCATACCCTACAGAATCAATAGCCAGACAGGTTTCTGTGGCAGATCCAATAAAAGGAAAAAGCACTGGTGTGGGGGAGGAAGCCAAGTAGATTAAAAAGAGAGATAATGGTACTACTACTACTATGAAGGTGCCAATGTTCTGATACAAGTTTTGAGGCAGAAATTTGATTCACATGAAAAGTGACAGTTGTTGTGGCTGTGGCCAATTAAATGACAAAAAATGAAATAATTTTATGCTCTCTCTGGTATATAACAAGGTACTGGAACACCAGGCAGCTAGATGAAAACAGTGAAGAGTACTTAATTTGTTGCTGCAGAGACAGAAGAAGAATTTTCTCCTTCTTTCTTCTTTTCTTTCTCTTCTTATTTTCTTTCATTCCTTCTTCCTTTCTTTCTTTTTCCTTTTACTTTTTTCTTCATACCTTGCTTTTTTCTATTTTTCTTTTTTTTTTCCCTAAGGATAATAATTTGGGCTAGAAAAATGTGACAGATCAGTTTAACCGATAAAATTAAAAGAGAAGCTTCAAAACTTAAAACTCTGAGGCCTCATTTGGATTTTTTTATTAATATGTAAGGAAGCTTATTAATCATGCTTAATATAAGTTTTTTATCTCTGTACATAGACATCTGTGAGAAAGATTTCTGAGTTTTGGACATTTTGTTTTCCTCCTCTGTTTAAACAAAAGTAGATGATCTTTGAAGTTTATTTCCTCTCACTAAACTTCCTTCAAAAAACGAAGGAACTGGGAATCAAATTTTACTTCCTTCTTTCACGTACAGGTGTCCTGAGTTTCTAAAATTTCTTTTTAGCTATGGGACAGAAGACCGTAAGGTATATAAGGTATATATATATTATTGATCTTGTCTAGGCTGCTCAGGTTTCATACTATTTTCATTGATTCCCCCCATTGTCTCTGATCCCAACTTTTAGCCTCAGTCTTTACTAAACACAAGGTACAATCTGGGACCCATTCCTCCTGAGGGCTGCACTGATGAATCCTGAATGTTCCTGGAGACTGACTGTGAACAACAGTAATGGAGAGCAGCCATTAGTGCACTATCCTTATTCAAAATGTGTCATACGTTACATTTATTTCACAAATAACATTTCAGATATGTCACATCAGATTCACTTTTTCTTCCCCAAACATAGTAACAGTTGAATTGACAGTTTAACTCGTTATAAAGAGATACCTATCTTTTGCACTACTCCGAGTCTGGCACAATGTGCACAAGAGAATAACCCTTCTTAAGAATATATCTAAGCATTGATATTTAGCAGTTTGTTAATGTCGTGGAATAGTATGTTTTCCTTTTTTTATATGTTTTAGTTGTTCTATGGAACAATAATTTTCTCACTGTCCATTTTCCAAGCCTTTCTAAGATTTTTTTATCTCTGATATTCCTCAGACAAAACTGAAATCTGGATTTAGCTATTAGCGTTTCTTCTTCTCCCTTCCCTCCACCCCATCCCCCTCCCCCTCCCAAAAAAGGAGAACAACATGAAAACCAACTACACAATAAACGCAATGAAAACTGAAAAAAATAAAACCACAAAGTACCAATCAGAAAACACCTGTATTAAAATCATGTTTCAAACCATGATTTTGAAGTAATAAGGAGAAGGCCCACACTAAGTAGATCTTAGAGAGATAGAGAACTTTAAAAGAAACATTCACATGGCTGTTTCAAGGCATTTATTTATACTCAGTAGTGTAGCAACACTGATAGTGGCTGCAGTTTTTAATGAAAGGAACACACGAAGAAGTGAATGTTGATAAAATAGCTCTCCTTTGTACTTCTCTAAAGATTCTGGGGTAAGTGTATTGTATAGAAAGGTAATATTGAAACAGATTAAAAAATACTAAGTCCATAGTTTGAAAATTGTGACACTCATGCAAATAGTCAGGAGTGGTAATGAAACTGTGTCCATTTTTTAAAAATAACTTTCTCACTCCTTGGAAAATGTTAAGTGTAAATGAAGGGGTTTGGGAACTTCTGTAGTTGCTGCCATGCTATGCTTTGTTATAAATTGTTTTTTATTTTCTTTTGTTTTATAAGGTCGATGTCTCTGCTTTTCCCCTTCATTTGGCAGCATTTTTTCAGAGCTCACAGAATTAAGATTTCACACTGACGGTATTTTGTAAAAGGATTTGCTACATGCACATGATGCATTGTTCTGTTACGCAAGCAAAGCCATCTCTGTTTCAGACTTTGGCACTTCCACAGGCCTACAGAAAGGTAGATGTGGACGATTAAAAGTCATTCTCCAAGGATTTGAACATCTATTTCATGGTCCTGTTCTGCTGTTTTCAAACACCCTTCCAGAGAAAGAAATTTAATTAATCTGAAAGACTGAGGCAACAACACCTACTATTGAGCCCAACCTAATGGGAAAAGAAAAGTCCATGCAGGAGTAATTTCCAGGTAGAGATTAAGTGAGAAATTGGCTGGAGAAAGGGAACACAAAGAGACTGAGCCTTGATTTCATCTATCTCAAATATATAGTAAAACAAAGTGAATAAAGTGACTGGACAATAGGGGATCATTTTCCCCATCCACTTTCTAGAGCAGATCTTTTCCAAAGGGAGGTATTTTTGTTTATTTTTATGCATAAAGATAACACTTGTGGTATGCAGATCTTTGCTCTGAATACCACATTAATACAAAACGAAGCTAAGCCTGAATTTGGGACGTGATTTAAATAGTATTTATGATAATGATCAGGGAATAAGTACCTCCTGGTTCAACTGCTATATCTATACTGCTTGCTTCAAACTGTTCAGACCAAAGGCACAGACTAGTCCTAAACCGAGATGTGGCTGTAAAATTCACATATTGGAGTGGTCGACCTGGCGGTTTGTGAAACCATTTATTAAAAGTGCACCAGTGAATTGAATAGGGCTCAGGAGAATTGTTGCTGTCTTATGTAGTTCAACATCTCTCTGGTAACAGCTTAATTATCCCAGCTAGATGTGATTTGTCTCTGGTTCAAAAATATAATATTTAAAAAAAAATAAATTTTACCCTTCCCCCATTTTCTCAAATTTTAGCAAGTTAACTCTCAAGTTCTTTGCAGTGTATCCTTTCACAGCCTTTTCTTTTCCGATTCTTGAAGGTTGCCTGAAACTACTGGTTTATTCCATTAAAAAAAAAAAAGAAAAAAATCAGGATACCACATTTTTTAAAGCTTAACTTCTTGTCTTTAGAATGATCTCTCTGTTGCCTTTGATTAGGAAATACTGTGTTTGTTTAAATATGCAAACAAAATTATAAATTACTTACCCCAGCTCCTTACATGAATTTGCTCCTTCGCCTTTGACTTTTATAATGAACTTTCCCTGCCAATAGAAACAGAAACATCTCTGGTTGTTTCTCTTGTTAATACTCTGGTGGTTTATCCACATGTGGGAAGAAAATAGGAACTTCTATTAACATTACAATGTACAGTGAAATTTTTCTTCTAATGTTTGCCATTAGAGAAGCATGAAATGACAGGCTCCTTCGCAAAAGGAAGAAAGTGTCAGAAACAATTGGAAAACTATGTGGATGCAAAATAAACATTCAGTTCGTAACGTTCTACCTTAGCATATTCTACATTTTGAATTTTGTACACAGTTTAAAAATACCTAGTGTCTTTTGACAGAAATAAAGAGATAGATAGATCAGATAACTTGCGCATAATTCTGGTTGTGTGGGTTTTGTGGTATAAGCTTTTATTGTGTATCTGCATCTCAGTGATCAGCTGTTACAAATACATCTCTGCTGTCCTCAGATGATGCGTTTTTGCAGAGCTGACAAAATGAGTCTTTCGTACTTGAGAAATTGAACCAGAGACCTCAGCTATTTTAAGCAATGAAAGAAGTGAAGTATTACACAAATGTTTGCACTTTCTCTGTTTTAATGGCTGCAGTTTCTTCCTTTCCTCTCTACAAAATTAGCAAAGTACATATTCCCTATTGAGAATGTACTATATATTAGATCTATAATTTTGAGGATCAACATTTGGCACTAGGCAAGTTAGCTACTGTGCTCCAATTAAATTGCAGGGGGAAAGAACTTAAAATACCACTTTAAAACTGAAAATTCTCTGAAGGAATTTTCTTTAAAAGTATTTTTATATCTAATTGGTAATGAGACAAGAGCAAAATATGACTTCCAGATGATACCTTTCAGATTCCTTTTTTCCTTTTCTCTCTTTCTCTGCCTGTCATAAATGAAAACCTCCAAAAAAACCTACAATCCAACAACAGACTGATATATGAAAGCAAATGATTCTAATATAAATCTCTTTTGCAATTTCACCTACTGAAAATGACCTCTACAATATATATTCAAAACCAGTGTAATTAGACTTCAAGATTAAAAAAATGCATTGGGATTATTATATTAAATTTTCAGATAACAATATCACTCCTGAATATGAATATGTATTAGAGAAGAACTTTTCTCTAATTAAAATGAGGAAGATATATCAGATGGAAAGGATGTTTTCCCAGGACATGGAGAAAATAGTTCAGTGGTTTCAGATGTTTTCTTATATTCAGATATTCTACAAAAACGCTGAGTTTAAGAAATGAAGCAGAGGTTGCAAGGGATTTTATTATTTCCCAGAAAAATTATAAACCTGTAAGGGTTTTGAGTAATAGAAAAAAAGTAAAGGCATGTTGAGGGTGGGAGTGGAAGACTTAAACAAAGGTATTGAAAAGCAAAGCCTTGCCAGTGAGTCTGGAGGTACAGAAAGAACTCCCTTCTCAGAGAAGGGTTTAGATGCAGTTGAATCCTATCTTAGCCTCAGACTGTGTCAACGGTTCAAATTTAAAGGAATTATACAGGTATGATGAAATGACTTTGTGCCACAGGTTTCAGTGATTGGAAAAACAAGAATATTTAGATAAAACGAATGTTATTGTTACAAATCATCAGACAAAAGATCTTAATCAGAACTATTTACTACACAATATAATCACTCAAAATCTACTAGTAGGGTACATAATATAGCATAAAGTAGTATAGTGCATTGTTACAAAGAAATTATTGAAGCAGTTATATTAAAGCTGGCAAAAGAAATAATTATTAAGTAGAGACTTGATGTAACTCACTCATACCAATGCTTGTGGGGAGATCTCTTTCATTCAACCTCAAGGACTAACCTTGAAGGGCTTTCCCAGCCAAGCTCCACACATACACCGCAAGAAGGATTACGTCAGAAGAATCTGACCATACAAAAGGGGTCTGGAATTTTGTAGTATAGAGTGATTGACTGCTAGTCACAAACCTACAAGCCAACAGACCAGCTTATCTGCCAAATCCTGTTTCAACAGCAGGATGTGTATTTGA
This sequence comes from Pachyramphus minor, assembly GCA_013397135.1. NCBI lineage: Eukaryota > Metazoa > Chordata > Aves > Passeriformes > Tyrannidae > Pachyramphus > Pachyramphus minor. Next base: position 79,364 of record VYXB01007925.1, read on the forward strand.
AGTCTGGTGAACCAGGACGGTGTTAGCACACTTTAATACCAAGACAGCACTTGGGTACCAGCAGTTGATAGCTTGCATTGTGTTGGATTTTAGGTCTTAACAGGGGAAGACTCTCCTGCCACAAGGCAGCATAGGATGCAAATACGTATGGAGATTTCATGTGATAGAAGAATCTAAGTCCATCTGTATATTAAACCTTGTCTTTTATTTTCAGTTATGACAATGAGAACAATATGTATAATAGAAAAAGAGCAATTTAGACAAAACTGTGGAATAATGAGAGATGACTTATAGTAAGTTGTTACTGCATATGCGTATACAGAGCAGAATCACCTATGTCAATAAGTTGTTCTGCCACCCTTTGCAACAGTGATTTTAAACAATTTATAAAAAGTATGCTGCAATAAAACACCATTAGGTGGACAATAGTGGTATCTGTTTTAGACAGATTCCTTATTTCTTATTTCAACCTAAATCCTTTATCAAAATACAAGGACAGTATGGAGAACTATCTAAGAAATAAACTTTGAAATAGACTAGGTACATTCATGTGTCCCAAAGCAGAATCAGCTATACTTCTTTCACTGAAGACAGTTGTTAATATTAACTCTTCTTAAAGTCACAACTAAAGTTTCCCTAACTGTTTAAGAAATTTCTTGCATCATGTTCACCACTAGAAGCTTTTCGTCACTTCTGTATTTCGCTGTTGTCTTGGTGTTGTGGTACTGTTTCATTTCACACACACTGGACACAAAAAATACTTTTTTTTCCCTCCACACAGCAGCCTTTATCACTTCTAAAAACATACCACAAGATCTCTCCCCAGCTTTCAAAAATTTTTCCCCAAAAAGATGGAAGGGGCAATTTAACATATAAGAGAAAAATAATCAGAAAATACAACTAAGGTAAAGCAACTTCCAGAATTTGACTCAGTGTCTCAACTTATGGAGGAGAAAGTTTAAATTTGCATGTCTCTTAGTGTGTACTAGTAAATTGTAAATTAATTGAGGTTTGACCTGATACAACAGACTAACTTTGTTGAATTCACATTCCTGTTACTCTAAACAACAAATCAGTCTAATTTCTGGTTAGATCTTGTTGTCTTTAAATACAGACACCTGTCCTTAATGCCTAAAATGGAAGAAAAGAGCTTTCTGGACAATATTAATAGAGTAGAGAGCAGTCTTTAATTAAAGGGCTTTAAGGCACACTTTATACAAAAGTGTACAGTAGGGTACAATACAGCATTAGGCTTCTACAATTTTATAGCTCTAATTATCATACCTAATGTGAATATGCGACACGAAAATTGTCTGTCCTCTGGTACCTCCCTCAGGTCTGCCCCTCTGACTTCCTGGAATTGAGTCGGAGGTCTCAAGACCCCTTTCTTCATCACCATCTCAGGTCACACCTCTTCTTTGGAGCATCTCCAAGGTCTCCGGGCCTTCTAGGTTGCTTTGTATACAACATTATCTTTCTAGGTATAAGCCCCAAACAAGATGTACGATGTACTCACTAAGACGTACTACAGGTCTTTTCCTTGAAGAGATGGAAGAATTCTGGGAATTTGATATGAAGTGTGAGAAATGAGTTTTAGTTAACTGCTATTCTGAAGTGTGAGAAACCATACTGCCACCTTAAAAATCTATATGCTACAAATCTTAATAATCCTAAGGCATCATCCTTATCTTTGTAAATGTTGGACCTTTTATTGATTTTATTTCTGGTACAGCTTTTCCTCCCCTCCCTTCCCTGTCCATCCCCTCTCCTTCCCTTTCTCTTTTTCCTCTTTTCTTTTTCCCTTCTTTTGCCTTGCTCTTTCTCCTCCCTTTTCCCTATTCCCTCCCTTCTTTCAGTTTCCCTTCTGTCCCTCTGCCTTTGCCTTTGCCTTTGCCCTTCTCTTTGCCTTTCCCTTTCCTTTTTTATTAATATAATTGTAAATCTGTTTTGCAAGTTTTTGCAATCCTTCTGAAGTTCAAGTTCTAAGTAAATGTGGCAAGCATATGGTTCATTTAAATCTCTAGTTCACTAAGAAGAAATATTCCATTATAAGAGATTTGGTTAAGTTCCCGCAAAGTGTTACAGGATACATCTTATTATTCTGATATGGAACTGTCTTTAGCTAACATACACACTTTTTGTACCTTTACTTGTTTACAGAAAAGAGCTACTTGTGTTCTTCTAGCTTTCCTAAGGTTCTGTAGTCAGGTACTCTACCTTTCCTACATGTATTTTGGAAAGATAGAAACTAGAGAAGAGGGATAAGGAGAGGCCTTGATATTTCATCAACTCAGACTGCCTCTCTTCTGGAGACCACATCTTTAAATCCAATCTGAATCCTCTTAACTAGCTATTTTAAGCACAGAATCACAGAATATGTCGAGTTGGAAGGGACCCAGAGTCAACACTCATAGCTGGCTTTTGTTTAAGGTGAGAAACAAGCCGCGTGTATGTATGGTCACTATTTCTTTCTGCACAGGTAAAGATGTATGAAGAGATTTATCTTTCCTTCTGTCTTCTGTTTCAAGGGCGAATAAGGTGAGAATTCAGTACTGACTGTAGTGACAAAGATAGTATTTTTGTGACACTGACAAAGGGTAGATCTATAGTAAGTATATAGTAAGTCTATAGTAAGTCACGCCCATCAATACAAACACTACTTTTTGTGACCTAATAATTTTAAACATTGCTGGAATCTGGAAGTCATTTCCAGTGCCTTGATCACAGTCAAAAAAAACAGGGTTTGGGTTTTAGGTGTGGGGGTTTTTTGGGGGGTGGAATTGTTTTTAATTTTTTTTCTGCACTATTTTCCTATTTAGTTATCTCTGAAAAACTATCTTGAAAAATATAGTCTATTCAATCACATGAGGAAAAGTCCTTTATAAAGGTGCTAAGATATTTATGCTCAGAAATTTTATTCTAAATAGTCTTTCTAAATTGCTTTTTCTTGTATGAAAACACTGCTTGCATATGCTGCTTTATTTTCCTACTTATCCCCTAAAAACAATTTAGGAAGTAATATGTGTGTGTAAATGTATTTTACCAATACCTAGGTAGGTAGAGAGACCACTTAATCTATTTCATACATGTTAGATATAAAAAAATACTGTATTTCATCTATAATTTACCTATATCTATCTATCTGTTTATCTATCTACCTATCCACCAAACTGTCTATCTACTTACCTATATGCCTACCTATCCATATATCTATATACCTGTATTCATATCCATATATTTTAGAATGCAGATATACCTGCTGGGATCAGGAGAGGAAAGCTAAGTTTGTTCCTTTTGAGAACTGGAGAATATGAGAGGAAGAGATGAGGCAGATGAAGAAAGGTGGGGGGGTTTTAACATGTAACATATTTTCTTTGTGCAATTAACTTAGAAAATTCTTAAACATTATTTCTGATTCTTATTACTACACATTCATTTTTCACCTAGTCTCAAAGGGAAAAACCACCACTGTTATCACTTGTAATACTTTGTTTTGAAATAAGTGTTACTCGTTCTATGCAAAATTTCAAACTCTGCAGTGAGGTCCTGAGGAAAGGCAAATGCAGCAGCTAAGGACCTATCCCTCATATTTGATAAATTATGACAGTCGGGTGAAGGTCTCACTGACTGGCAAAGAAGAAATCCTTTGCACCTGGATCAGGGCAAACCCAGGCACAAGTCTGTACTTGAGGACAATTGGCTTGTGCTGGGCAGAGAATAGACTGAGAGCAGCCCTGGGGAGAAGGAGCGGATGTTGGTGGATAAGAAGCACAGCCTAAGAAGCCAACTATGCCCTGAGCTGGCTTAAAAGAAATGTAACAAGCAAGTTGAGGGAGGTGATTCTGCCCCTCCACTCCACTCTAGTGAAACCCTGCCTGGAGGCCACCAAGATGATCAGAGGGATGTAGTACCTCTCCTATGAAGACAGACTGAAAGAGTTTGGGTTGTTCAGCCTGGAGAAGAAATGTGGAGATCTTATGGCTTATAGATCTTAAGATCTATATATATATAGATCTTAAGGTACATTCCAGTATCTTAAGATTCAAAGAAAGCTGGAGAGGGACTTTTTACAAGGGCCTGCAGTAATAGGGCAAGACATAATGGTTGGATAATGGTAGATTTGTGTTAGGAATGAAACCACTCTGTGATTATATGATTAGACAAGCAATTGTTATAATGATTTTAGGAAAACAATGGGAAAAAATGATAGTGTGGTAACAATTACCAGGACATCAGGACGTTGATGTATTCAGACTGAATAAAAGCTGACCCTCATCTGCTCTGAAAAAGAGAACTTTATTACACAGCCTGAGGTTAGGAATAGAGTGATCTGGCCTTGATATCTGAAGTAATGTAGCTGAGCTCACTTGCAAAGGTTGGGACTAGGATCTACGTTCACAATTTAATACACAGTTTGAGAACAGGGAATATAGCCCTCACATCCTTTCCAGATGGCATTGAAGGCTACAGTCTTTAATCAAAGCAGTACGTGGAGACTGAATAGCGAATTTTGATGTTGCCAAGTTGTGTTCTCTTGATCCATGTAATGACTAGCAATGTCATCTTTGTGCCAATGAAACGAATTCCAGCCAGCACAGGCAGCGGAAAGAGGACAACTTTCTTTCTCTCTAATAATTTATTAAGCATGTTGCTAAAAGAAAATATGCTTTAAACAGTGGGTTTTGTTCCCACTGCCTTTCAGAAAAGTTTATTCATATTTCTAAGGTTAATAGCATACAGTCCCTGTCTGAGACTACACTCTAATTTTTTGCCTTAATTAACATTTAGTGTCTCTGTAACTATACTAGTAGTACAAATCTTGATGCAGTAGTTGGGATTTCTATGCAATTGTGGTATCGTAAATGAAGTATCACATTTTAAGAGCTGGCTATTATGTAATTTTATTCTCAAATTCTCATCAGAAATATTTGGAAAATAGATTAATAAAAATAAAGATTAATATGGTTCATCTTCAACAGTGATCTCTAGATGCTTCTGTTATTAAGGGATACCTAAGGCCTTTGCTTTCAAATCCAGAGAAACACTAAGCAGCTTCAGATTCACAAATCCTGATAATTTACTCTGAAAGCATTGTACAGGTCTTATTTGTGAGGAACCAAAAAGTATTATGCACAACAAAAGGTCCAGAGAATGTGCATGTCACATTGTTTCAAAAGATGTCAAGAGTAGAAAGAAAGTCACCAGGAATGATTTTTATGAATGCAAGATATCTTTTTAAGACCACAGTTCAGTCTAATATCAAAGCACAAACTTAATTGTAAACTCATGATCCATGCTGAAAAGTCTTGAACTTTCACTGCTGGGTTATTGACATAAGATAGTGAAAAGTTATGTCAAGAACAAAAGGGTGGTTTTTTAATCTCATAGGAAATCACAACTGAAAACCCATTTAAATTCAACTAATAGCTAATAATCAAGGTTTGATGATATGTTATACTGCTACCTTTAACAGGAAAATGTGAATTTGATAATATTAACACATACAATAGTGCAGACATATTTTTCAAAAGATATGATGTAAGCCCTATAAATACAGATGTGAAAAACTGAAAAGTTCTCAATGCTAATATAAGCAAAAGCGTGATGGAAATGGGATTGACAGGTTTTGCTCATCTTTTATTTATTTGACCAAAACACAGGCTTGGCATGCTGTACTGATGGCAAAGATTCTACCAAATGTGTGTTCCTGTGTTCCCAAAGGTATAAAGAAATTTTTTTCCTCCAAAATTATAAAATAACAAGCTCAAGTGCCTTTGCAGAAATCAGTTCTCCAGTGCCCTTGAGTACTTCTGAAAATTGCAGCTAAATCTGATTATGCATAAATATGTCTTACACAAAGAATCTCATTCATAATTGCTCTAGATCTCTTTTTCACTAGGCTCATTGAGAATGCTGTTCTTTTGATATTAAATTTTGGTCCAATTCAAATCAAAATAATCAAGATGTTCAGTTTCCTAGGAAATTCTTAACCCACTGTACTTTAGAAGCAAAATACAGTCTCGAGTCCTATAAAGATTTTGACAAAATTGTCATTGTTTATTTGTCTAAGTCACTAAAAATGTGCTTTCTTTCACTTCTAAATTAGTTATTTTCAGAATTGCAAAAGTCTGGAAACATTTCTATGTGACATAGTAATTAGAATATATGGGACTATAAAGTTAAGTCAGTAGTTTTTGTTTGGAGCAGTTCTACTTTCTCACAGTCTTACACAATGGAAGAATCATCATGCTGAGTACCACCATTAGTTCTGTAGTGACATTACACAAAAATGAGGCAGCTGGGTACAGTTTCTTATTCCAGTGTAAACAGAAGAAATTAATATACACTGAATATTTCAGAAAACATGCAATTCGATGGCTGTGGCATTTTCCAAAAAGAGATGAAGCTACTGAATCTCAATTTGTATGCTGAAAGGGAATGATCTTCACCAGGAAATGTTTGGACACAAAGAGAATTTAATTAGTTTTTCTCTTCCTATGTATACCCAACATCAATCACTCAGGTTAAATTTTTCATCTTAAAAAATTAGTGGGTTTTCAAAAAACATATTTCTCATTTACTTGAGCGTAAATAGACCTAAATATTAATAGTTTGGATTAATTTGATTATACTTGCATTTTTCCCATTAAGTGCTGAAAAGAACCCTGGTTGCTCACATGGTCTTTTTAACAGCTTCATCAATCAGAGGATACCAAATGCAATTGGAGCTGTGCTTTCTGGAATACAGACCACCTGATGGATAGGGTTTGGTCCAGGATTTAGGACACTTCCACTACATACTTAGATCTGTTGTGTGATTTGTTGCACGTGTTTGGTCTACACCTGCAGTTTTGTAGTAACCTTTCTCTTCTATTTCCCTTTTTTACAAACTTCCTTTGTGATTTTGTGTTGAGTTTTGTGTGTGTCTATGTGTGCATGTTTTTGGCTGCACATTCTGCTTCTATTTTTGCACCTTTGAGGTGCTTTGGTACAGATGTATTTTCATTCCCATTGATATCTCAGGAATACTAGGCATAGCTATCTTGTTATGCCTAATGATGGTTACAAAATGGATAGTCTCTTTGCCACCATTTAAAGTTTTGTCCATTGATCCCTTATATTTTTAATGGCTTTTTTCCTTTGGTCATCTGAGTCTAAACATTCATCACAATGCATGTTTCTCAGTGCTGATAGATACTCTTTTTCAGAACATGTGTTTGTTGACATGCAGGTACTTTGAAAACTCTGGGTCCCATACAGAATTCATACAAAGATTAAGTAAAAGATATTTTTCTACCAAAACCAAAAAAGTTGGTTTCATAATTAGGACATATTGAACACTTCAATACCATCTTCTTGCTTATCATATGAGTGTACAAAGCTATTCTCCTTTGCTTTAAATGCATTTACTTCTGAACATGAATACCATTCTTTAAATGTAGTTCTAGTACTTACTTAGTAGCTGGATCTGGCACCCCATACATTATCAACAATAAATTACATTCCTGTTATACTTACTGCTCAACAAGGATTTACCATCCTATTAAAATCCAATTAAACATGCATCACATTTGGTAGATATAATTAAAACAACTGGAGAAGGTAAATGGTTCAAAGCACTATAGCTAGAAAAATGTCAGTGTAGTGTGAAAGTAAAAAACCCAATAAATGTACAACGTGCATAGTATATCTGTTTATGAACAGACTTGCTCTTTACTATCCTTTTAATACATTTATTTTACATTTTTGGGTGTGTATCAGAACTTAATGGAATAGGTCCTTATGAAAGTAATGTCAAGGCACATGCAAGGGGACCTGGACGTGTTTGAGAAGTGGTCCCATGAGAACCTCAGGAAGTTCAACAAGTCCAAATGCAACGTGCTACACCTGGGTTTGGACAATCTCTGAAATGAGTATGGACTGGGGCAACATATCAAGAGCAGTCCTGTAGAGAAGGACTTGGGGGTTCTCATAGACAAAAAGCTGGATATGAGCCGGCAATGTGCACTCACAGCCTAGGCCAACCACATCCTTGCTGCATCAAAAGTAGTGTGGTCAGCAGGTCCAGGGAAGTGATTCTCCTCCTCTGCTCTGCTATCATGAGATCCTGCCTGCATCTAGCTCTGGGGCTCCCAATATAAGAATTACGTGGACCTGCTGGAGCAAGTACAGATGAGGCCTAGAAAAATGATCAGGGGGCTGAAGCACTTCTCATATGAAAATCGGCTGAAAGAGCTGGATTTGTTCAGCCTGGAGCGGAGAAGCCTTTTGGGACACCCTATTGCAGTCTTCCAGTACTTAAAGGGGGCTTATAAAAGAAAGGAAGAGCATCTTCCTACGTAGGCCCACAGTGATATGACAAGAGTGAACGGTTTTAAACTAAAGGAGGAGAGATTTAGATTACTTGTCAGGAAAAAAATATTTACTCAGAGGGCAGTGAAGCACTGGAACATGTTACCCAAAGATGATGTGCATGCCTCATTCCTGTTCAAGGCCAGGTTGGACGATGGCCTGAGCAACCTGGTCTAGTGGGTTGTTGCCCTTGGTTAGATGGTTGGAACTAGACAACTTTTAAGGTCTTTTCCAATCCAAACCTTTCTATGACTCAAGTGTCCTTGAGAAAGCATCATGCAGTTGTCAAATTGAGTTAAAACCTGTCATTGCCTAAGCCGCATTTTCAAAACTTCATAGAAACGCAGAATCACTGAGGTTGGAAAATACCCCGAAGATCATTGAGCCCAATCATTCACCTAACAGTACAAAGGCCCACTAAACCATGCCCCCACATCTACTTTTCTTTTAAATACCTCCGGGGATGGTGACTTAACCACTTCCCTGAGCATCTTGTTCTAATGTCTGACAATCCTTTCCATGAAGAAATTTTTCATCGTATCCAATCTAAACCTTCAAAGTTATATGCTTAGACAAAACAGAAGAAGATATTCTTAAAAGGTGTGAATAGATTTCATATGATTTGCCTTCGATAGTGAGTTTTTTCCCCAGCCAAGATAAGTGACAATATTTTAAACAGTTATCATAATGTCATTCATAAGACTAGGGCAAGTCATGTGTTGTTCCATAACTATAACTCTACAGTAATCCTATTCGAAACAATGGGATCACTTAAGTTAATAATGGCTTAAATGAGAGAAAATTTGGCTTGCCTGCAGTAGAGTTGCACATTAAATGAATCATAAACAATTAATAGAATTCTGATCTTAATATTTTGTTCCTTTCCTTGTTTACAGCAAACCAAATTTTGCATAAAAATACATCAGTAGAAAAAAAGGCAAATATTTTTTTTCCATATTACAGAATCCCGAGTGCATTCTTGCTACACAGACCTTGAAGTGTTTCACTAAAAGATAAAAACCATGCTAGTGAAAATAGCACAGCTATAATTATAATTATTTTATACATGGGCAGCTTACCCACGGAAAATTAACTCTTAGTGAAACATCAAAATTTTAAAAATGACACTGAAGAGAACCAGAACACTAACATCTATTTTAAATTAATATAAAAAGCAAATGTCTTTCTAAAATTTAGCCTCATCTAATCTCTCTGCTCTTGTATTTTTTGTTGTTGTTGCTCGAAGAAAAATATTGAGTGACTCTATGTCTATTTTCTTTTAAATAATTTTGAGATCAGAACATAACCTAGAGAGATAGAAAAGCAAATAGCTTTGCTTTAAAATAGTTAAAGTGGGTAGTATGGGTGACATAAGTTGATGACCAGTATCTCCATTTGTCTTTTTTTCATATGATCAGACAAAAGGAAAATTGCACAGATTCTGGAAATTATTAGGTTTATGTAAAGCAAAAAGAGATGGATTTTTTAATACATTTTCATCATTAAATCTTCTTTTTATTTTTTCCCCCCTAGCATTAAATGTGTTTCGTTTAAAATCATGTAATTCAGAAGAATTCACCATAAAAGCCTTTAGTTGAAATAATTCACTTCTTGTCTTTATTATGATGCCTTGAAGTTCAGATTTTTTTAACTTCATAGATTTTAAAAGTAGTTATATAACAAAAGTAGACCTTTGTGTAGTAGAATACAGGCTTTTGCCTTTTAGCACAGCAGTTACACACACTAAACCCCTTTGGCCATTTCTCCTATCAATTCCCCTGAATCCCAGTAATGTGTTTAGTCCTATTTTCAAGGTAGAATTATAGAAAACACCCCAAAGTCTGCATAAGAACATATGGACATAGACACAACAACCTTCAAGCCCAGAGCTTTGGAGAACCTCCAAGAACAACACATGTTCCAAAGAAGATGGAGATGAGGAAGAGGAGGTCCCAAAAAGACCCCAGACCTAAATCCCTGAGGAGGCATGCCGGGGGCAGAATTTAATCTTGGCTAATAGGATTGGATAGAAATCACTATAAAAACTGTAACACCTGTGTTCGGGTAGCGCATGGAACTTAGTATTTCCTGGAAGCTTAAAAGCTCATTAAACCCTTTTATTCTTTATCTTACCTCTACCTAATTTGGCCAGAGTTTTTTTCTCCCAAACCATTTTAGGCAACACTTAGAAAAGTTTTCAATAAACAAAACATACAACAAAGTGCAACTGAAATGAAAAGTCAGAGTAATATATTATTTTCTAACTCAGACAACTTTCTCTCCTGAATTTACACAAACTGGCTCAGTATGAAATCATGTGAAAGAACTGTTCTCTGGCATATTACCTAATCTGCATAACTTTTGGTGCAGAAATGTTCTAAAAGAGAGAGTAGCCTCCTAGTTGTTTAAATTCTCTAGTTAATCTGCTGTCATCTAGTGCCCACTTGTTTTGGAGGAAAGCAAGGACACTGAGCTTTTTCAAGGGATTCTTTTCAAATCTCTGTCACAGAATTTCATGGAGGATAAATCAGAGGCTATGTGTAAAAATATTTTATAAAAATTTATATATTTAATACCATTAATTTAGCAGGAAAAAATCTACTGGAATTATTATGGTCCTGAGTTCTTTGAGTATGAATGACTGCAAAAAGCATGAGTACTTCCATGACTGATTTTTATTTATAACACTAATGTGGAAGCAGGGGCCAGGCACAAAGTGACCGTGGTTTTCCATGGCTTTGGTTAATTAGGTTCTGAGAATTCCTGTTCTGTTCTCCTTCAGCTCCCTATAACAAGAGTAGTGTTTGTTAATATGGCTAAGATTTAGAGCATCATTAATATATTTTATATTACAATCCTCAAATGTTGTATGATGGATGCATCCTTTCTGATAAAAGTAAAAGCATGAAAATGTCAAGAGTTAGTATTCATCATACTCTCTGATACAGCAGGGCACACAGTGCTATCTTTGCTGAAACATTTGGGAGTCCTACAGTAATGCACAACATAAAGGCATTTACTGTGGTAAAAAAATAACTGAGTGACCAGTATGGATTTGCTTAGATAATCATACATGTACAATTCTCAGAAAGAGATCTTGTTAAACAACTTTGCATTTTTGCAAGGATATCTGTATTCTAATATAAACAACAACCAATAGTGTTACTACCTACTTAAGAACTACAGACTTGCTTCAGAAATGCAAACACACGCTATACGTGACAGAAAACTCTTACCAAATGAGGTCTCAAAAGTAGAGATTAGGAACATACAAGGGAGTAATTATTATTCTAAAAAAACAACAAACAGTAGTCATGGGAGGATCAAAATCAAATTTTATTATTATTTTCTACCAAATTGTCTCATGAGTAGCTGTTATGCAACTCCATCCATTCAGTCTTGCATCTGCTCATCTAACATATCTTACATCAGAACTTTAACAGTGCTTAAGGGTTTTTCCTTTAGCTTGAGAACATTGATTTATTAATTTCTGCATAAAGAAAATAGTCTCTTTGCCTTCTTTTTTCAAACATGGTTTTAAAAGGACATCACATTACTAGTGATTTACTGAAAAGAAAGGTGTTTAAGCCAGGCCTTTCCTACTGGACGGTTCAGATACGCCTAAACTTTATACACTGGCTGTTGCAAAATCCATATAGAACACAATTATAAATTAAAAGTGAACATAAAAGAAAGCTAAGAACTGCTGCTCCTATTCCTATTCTTTTTGGGGCAGATCATGGTATAAAATATATATTCATGATTCCAGGAGGATTAACTTACTGATGTAGTTGCAAATCCACTACAATTCCATGGAGCACAATTACATCAAATGCAGCATATTTACAAAAATTCTACCAATTAAGAAAAGGTAAACACTCCGTCTTTCCAAGCTCCTTTCTGCATCTCTTCATATTAACAAGAATGAGAGATGAGACAGACAAGACAACAGACAAAGCGTTTAACTGCCAGAGTTAAAGTCCATTACCTATCTTTGAAGACCTTACAGAAGGAAAGGCAAACTCCTAGCCAGCAGATTCAGCCTTGCTGATTGATTACTGGCACCAGGCCAGGACTCCATTTTGCCAGCAGACTTGTTGGATGCTAGGAGAGACTCTTTTCTCTTTGAGTTTGTAAAGGCTGGGTGGGGTTGAGTTATTAGGCAGCAATATGTATTCTCTGCAGACACCAAACTGTGGGTAGAACCTGTCCATTTCACTGACAGGATTTACTTTCCTAATGTGCTGTGGGGGAAAAAAAATCCTTAATGGAAAGAGGGAATGAAAATCAACGAGTAGCAGTCGGAAACAAAGACACAGTAAAGGAAGGAGTAAATCTGCCTCTTTCTTTAACCTTTATAAGAGTAGGATGGCAGTGCGGTGTTGACAAGGGCTGATAGCAGCCCTCTCCAAGTGAAACCATTGACAGAGAAATAACTAACTGGGTTGTATGATTTATTGATGTAAAATTCCCAGAGAAGTTAATAAAATTATGGCTTAATTGAATGACCTCACTCATTGTCTTGCCTTCTGGTTGACTGATACTATATCTCATTAATTTCCCACATAAAGAGAAATATATTACATTCCTACAGTATGTTTAATTGAAAATCTTTCCAAAAAATATTAATCTATGAAGTACTTCACATAGAGAATGGAATGGTGACTATTTAAACATATCTAACTACCCCCCCCAAAAAAAAAAAATTCAACCCCAAAATAACAACAAAAAAATACAAAACATGAGAGCACAGGAGTAATTTCTATGAACATATTGTAACTACCTAAATTGGATTTTTCCCAAAGATAACCTTGCTTAATCTTGTAAGGAATGCCAATGGTTTTTTAATGATAACAAGCCATGCAGATCTTTGTTTGCTAAGTTTTTCAGAAGACCACTATGATATTTTACTTGGTCATGTCTGTTATGAGTATTAGGCAGGAAGGGTACACTCTAATCCTGTCACTAATCTAACATCCACCACTGCACCACATGTTTCTTGGTTATATGTTTCTATATTTTATAGGTAAACTATAAATTTATTATCTTTAAAAAAAAAATTTGGTCTCCACTTAGAATTTTTCAACAAAATACATACAAATAAATATATACCTTCAAACAAACCAAAATAAGCACAGTTTCCGATCTATGGTTTTCAAGGTATTTTAGAGATGGACATTCACTTTCCTCTTCTTTCTTATTAAATTTGTCAAAAAAACCCAAACCAAACCAAATCAAAACAAAAAAAAACCCAACATGGAATTTGATATACAAGGATTTTTTCAAGAACTCAGGTGAAAGAAAGAGTATATTCACTTTAGTTTGGAAAATATTTAGAAAATACATGCACCAGTGTAAAATAAGACAGTTCTCATCTAAAGTCTATTCCCCAGTCTCTACAAAGTTGATTATTCTGGAAGCATAAAGCTAAGAATCATTTCAATAGAAGTTGCTGACCATTGTGCAATGCAGTTTAGCTGATACACAAGAAAATAGCAAATATTTGATAGCAAATTATTCCAAGTGTGGTACCCTCAAAAGGTGTAACAGAAGCTTGGCAACCTTGCATTTTCAGCCTCAATCTTCTTTTCTGACAGAAGGGAATATGAAATATCCATGCCTTAAATAACTCAAAATATTCCAGGGTTCTAAAGCTAGATACAAATGACTGTAAAATCTATAAATAAACTGATATTGAGTCGCTTGTGGATCACAGATGCTGCAGTATTAATGTGAAATAGTGACACAGAGTTAGCATAAATTGAGAAATAATTAGAATCATTGAATCCTAGATTGGAAAAGACCTCTAAGATCACTGAGTCCAACTGTAAGCCTAACATTGCAAAAGTCACCACTAAACTACATCCCTAAGTGCCACATCTACACATCTTTTAAATACCTTAAGGGACTCAAGTACTTCCCTAGGCAGCCTGTTCCATGCTTGGTAATCCTTTCAATGAAGAATTTTTTCCTAGTATCCAATCTAAACCTCCACTCATACAACTTGAAGCATTTCCTCTTACCCTGTTGCTTGTTACTTGGGAGAAGGAACTGGCTCTTACTTGGCTACAACATTCCTTCAGGTAGCTTTAGAAAGTGAGAAAGTCTCCCCCAAGCCTTTTTTTCTCACGGTTAAACAAATGCATCTCCCTCTGCCACTCCTCACAGGACTTAACTCTCTAAACCCTTTGCCAGCTTAACTGCCCTTCTCTGGACACACTCCAGCACCTCAATGCCTTTCCTTTAGAGAAGACCACAAAACTGAACACAGGATTCAAGGTGCAACCTCACCAGTGCCAAGGACAGTGGAATGATCACTGCTCTGGTCCTGCTGACCACACTGTTGCTGATACACACCAGGATGCTGTTGGCCTTCTTGAGCACCTGGGCATACTGCTGGCTCATGTTCAGCCAGCTCTTGACCAGCACCTGCAGTTCCTTTTCCAACAGGCTGACTTCCGGCCACTTTTCCCCAAGCCTGTAGAGCTGCATGGGGCTGTTGTAACCCAAGGGCAGGATCCGGTACTTCACCTAATTGAACTTATTTAACCTCATACCTTTAGCCTCAGCCTATCAATTCAGTCTGAACACATCCCACTGCAGAGTCTTCCAACCCTCCAGAAGATCAATACTCTCATCCCAGTTTGTGTCATCAGTGACTCATCTGTCTGAGGATGCCCTTAATTCCCTTGTCCAGGTTGTTGATAAAGATATTAAACAGGACAGGCCTGAGTACAGAGCTGTGAGGAACACCACTGGTGTCTGGCCTCCAGCAGCATGTAACTTCATTCACCACTGCTCTCTGACCCCAGTCATCCAGCCAGTTTTTTACTCAGTGTAACTCTCCAAGCTATGATCAGCCAGTTTCTCCAGGAGAATGCTGTGGAAAATGCTGAGGAAAATGCTGCAAAAGGCTTAACTAATTTTCAGGTAGACAGTATCTATCTAATAAGTGTGTCAGCTGGCCATAGAAGAATATCAGGTTAGTCAGTCATAGAATCATCAGAGAGTCATAGAATAGTTTGGATTGGAAGAAACCTAAAGATCATCTAGTTCCAACTCGTGTCATAAGAGGAGATCAGGTTAGTCATATAAAATTCCTAGTTAGTTGTGAAGTATTTGGAAAGAAATTTATGGAGATCAAACAGACAGTGTGGCTCTTAAAATACGTAACTTCATAGGCAACATTCTTCATACTGAGAATTGTTGTAATTAATTTTACTCCAATTATTTTACAATGATAAAGAGTCTTGTTTAGAAAACTGTGAGAGGAGTGTTCTCCATGAACAGGATTTTCATCTAGAACATGGTGAATGACTCAGCCAGTGTGCATTCCAATTTTTCAATATAAATGTTTTAGCTCATAGATATTTTTTCATGTTTTTTCTTTCTCTTGACCTCAACAAGAGTATATGACTTGCACAGAGAGGAACAAGTTTCTCTCAGAGGAGAAACTGAGAGCAGTACACTGTCTTATAAAGAATGAGGTACAAGCACATAGCAGTCTCACAATCAGACTCCTCAGTGGTAGAAAGGCCATCTTCTGAAAAAGACACGCTTTCATTTCTTAAGATTTTTATTGACTGAGTTCTAAGAGAAAATCAGGGAAGGAGAGTGACATAGCATTGAAAATAGTGGAATAAGGCTAAAGAGACGGATGTAAGGAGTTGATCAGAGTCTTTGGAGAGGTCAAAAGGTCTTATTACCTACCACAAATCAGGAAATATATCTTCTTTCATAAGTGGAAAAAGACATCAGTAGATTTTTACTTGAGTTTGTAAAAAGCCAGTGATATACCTCTTGTTTAAAGATTTGCTAAACACATTTACAAGCAACCAAAATGCAGACTCATTTGTAGACCATAGTTCAAGAATGACTATTACAGAAATTATTTTCAAGATGCTTTTTCTCTGCTTTGAACTGTGTTAAAAAGTAATGCCTGATCTATGCTGTTTAGATAAGACTGACCATTTCTACTTTTTCCACATAGATCTCAATGAATCAGTTCAAAATAATGTTTAGAATCCAAGAACAATCAGACCCCACAGTGGCAGCATTATATTCTGCAAATTTTGTAAACCTATAGATTCTACTTGTTCTGAAGACAGAAGTAGTTTACTTGGTTAACACTTTTTCTACTTTTTTTTCTCTCTGACATTATGGAATGACCTCTCTTTCACCTAAACTTCACGACTGAATTCTGATTTGACAAATCGCATGTGACTAAATAGTTTTAGAATGCAGACCTTTGATGTATTATCCCTGTGGCCATGCCATCCATGAGAGGCAGAATTAACAGACTTACTTGGAGAATCTTCCCTACTTAGTTTTTAGAAAAGGTACTTTAAAAAGAAATTTAGTTGGAAGTAGTGAAAAAAAAATAAAATCTGAAAACTTAGATTAGACTTTCTGAAGAAACTTTACACTTAATTTTCATTAATCCATGTGTCTTAAAGCAGGTGTTGGTCCTAACACTTTGAGTAGCAGTTGAGAGAAAAAAAAAAAAGTTTTAGCAATCAAAATCCTGTAAAATCACATTAAGTCTTTCAGGAAGAAAATTAAATTATGTTGGTAGCCAAAGAACAAGGGAGAGTATTCTGCTTGCTTCACTAATCTCAGTGTGGTTGTGCAGCTTGGCTTGGATATTTGGCCACACGCAGTTTAACAGATACGCTATTTCTGCCAGTGATGTTAAGGAATGCAGAGTTATCATTGTTGGTATATCCAGTTCTGTATTTCGAAGTCACACCAGTGGCCATTTTTAAGTAGCTTCACTCTGTTTTGTTCACATTAAGAGTAGTTTACTGTCTTGATAGCTACCTTTGCATCACTTTAAGTTATGTTTCAAGTATCTCAAAGTCTTTCTTCACTTTCTTAATTTCATAGGAGCATAGACTTTGTTACATTAGAACAGACCAGCAGCATACCTGGCTTATTTTTGTCTCAAACAGCAGTTCTTACAGGTTACAAATGAATCACGTACTGTAATACAGAAGCTGAAAAATAAATTTAAAAAAAAGAACAATCTACGGAGTATCTTTCCCACTCACAGTCACTAAGAAAAGGTCTTCACCTCAGAGAATGCTTGTTGAAAACACTATTTCTTTTTCAAGTCTTAAAATATGTAATCCATTTTATGTCATTCACTGTGGACTAACTGCTTTGAAATACATTTCACCTCCACTTGCACAAAAATTCCTTCACTTGAAATCTACCTGAACAGAATTCTAATAAACTCATTATTACTGTCACACTATTAACACAATTCTGGTATTATTTTATTAGCTAGAATGTGCCTCACTGTTACAAATATTTATCTTTTAAATATTCTTACACTTATCAGAAGGTCACAAGTGCTTAATCCACTTTACAACACTGCACAAAGAAGGTAAGATTTCTACACATGAGGGAACTGAGATATATGAAGTCTGTGTAATCTGGATACTGTAGCTTATCTAAAAGCAAGATGCAAATCAGTTATTTTAGCATCAATATAGACTTAAAGCTTTTGTTCACAAACTTATGTGATAGAGTGCATACAGACACACAGATGTGCATAGGTACATGTATACATTCAAAATTAATCTCGGTGTGTGTGATTTTATTTCTAAATAAAGTTTGCATTTTAACTTAAAAGAAATTTGAAAACATATTTTCCTGAGTCACATCACAAAAAAAATTTGTGTTTTTCATGTCAGCACAAATTTGCTTGCCTGCAGCACTGCTTGATGATATTGTGTGGCTGACATAAATCTTGTCCAACAGTTGTTAGCATGCTACAGAATACATTTTGCACAAATGAAGAGCATCTTCTGTAAGATGCTTTGTAATTAAGTATTGGAACTAACAGAGGAATTTGTAGCAAAAAATTTTTTTGTTATTTAAAACATTTGATTTAAAACTTTAAAAACATGAGAATATGGAACTGTCACTGTTGCTGTCACTTAGATAATTTACTCTTCATAGAACTTAAATGATTAACTGCAACACATGTGCAAGTGTTTTTTCCAAGAAGAAATGGTTTAATGCAAACTTTGAGAAATGGTCTAGTACAGACTGGATGGAGGAAGGGTTTTAAAGGTTTGAACTTTACCTTTATTAAGCTTTTATTTTTTCCTTTTTGATTCATATACAACTTCATTTCATTTTATTTGTTGTCGTTCTTTGACAGGGAAATCAACTGATCAATCTGCATTTTCTTTATTTGTTTGTTTTGGGTTTTCCCCCCAATTATTCGCTAGTATGTGCATAACTAATAAACTGAAGAGAAAATGTATGCATGCATTATTTAATTACAACTTGTATATAATATACAGTAATTGTACATATAAAATCATGCATGTGTATGTGTTAGAGACTGCAAAAAGGTTGTTACAGGCTTGAAACAGCTCTGTGTCGGTGGGAGGGGGCAGATCGGGTTCTTACAAGGTGTAATGGTGCTCTGCCCTCACATCCCGCCTCCCCGAGAGTCTTTAATGCAGCTATCAGTCATTGGCTCACCTGAAATGACACACCACACCCCCTGGATCCCATTTGGTTGAGAGAGTGGAAACCCCACCTGGGTGGTTGGCCACAGCAGGACAGGGCAAATAAAATCTACACCATGAGGCCTCCATGTGGTTGTAGCCCTATTGTCCTTGGATTTGTGTTAGCGGATGCTACACTGGATATAAGGCAGTAGCTATATTTCTCTCTTTCTTTCTCTCTCTCTCTCTCTCTCTCTCTCTTCTGTTACTTCTTCTTCTCCTCCTTCTCCTGATTTCCTTTTCTGGATATTTGGGTGACTTAAACCTGAATGGGTGGGAATTTGCTGAGTCAATGTTTTGTGAAATGTTTTATGTTGGTTAAATATCTGCTTTAAACTTTTGTCAAGTTCCCTTATTTTCCAAAGTTTGTCAGTTAAAAGCGTGTTATTTTAACCTCGTGAAAATGTCATCACGTTTTTCCCGTGCACAGTCACAAGGTATTACAGAACCTAAGGACCTTTTAATAAATCCATTTTTTGGGGCCTTACATCTTCTTAGTGTAACACCCCTTCGATGAGATCCTTGGGCAAGCCTCAGGTCTTACAGCAAACATACTGTATACATTATGCTTGCAAGTACAAATATAAAACTGTAACTTGAGGCACATAAAATAATTAGTAAATAAGCTAAATGAAATGCAAATTTCATTAGTCTGGATATTTTAGTAGTCTAATACTAATAAAAACATAAGAAAGAGTAGAAAATCACCCAATAAACACTGGTATTCATATGGTAAATACTATAGTATTCCAAGCTGTATTTCAAATACATGCTTTTAAAATGCCTCATCAGTAACTTAGGGAAATATGTCATATTGTTCAAAGCCATAATTTAATATTTTGACCAAAACCACATATACCTCTCTTATTATTAATGTAAAGCCTATTACTATCAATATCAAACAGTTGCATTTCATTTTCCATCAGATGCAGTTTTGTCATGTCTATAAATTCTGTCATTTACCAAGATCTCACCTAAGCTGTAAAAAGAGGTGATCCTTGTTACACTCTGGATTTCAAGCCATAAGCTTCCCAGAGTGGTTACATTAATTTTAAGACTTTTTAAAAGCCTTTTGGTTCATAATAATGCTGAATTCACATCCAGAAAAAAACTACATATTTTTCTCTAAGAGCAATTCTTTTTAATTTGGTGAGAAATAAGACATCTTGGCAAAAGTTTTTACATATAACAGGTAACACATAACTGAAGAAAAGCATTTTACTAAAACACGCAGCAAAGACCCATTCTGCAAAAAACACCCACTACGAACAATCAATATACCAGCCTTAGTAAAACACAATTAATTTGTTTGAAGTTACCCACAAGAAAAGGAAAAGAGAACAAAACAGCTTAAAAGACTACAAAAATAAAGAGGAAACAGAGAAGGAGAAAGAGGAAAGAAAAAATAGTTACCAACAAGATTTGATAGTTCACATGGTGCAAGCTGGAACAAAGGTGCTACAGGGTCTTCTAGTGATGCCACAGGCAGCACTGGAAGAGCTCTGCCATTGTGCCCTCAGCAAGCCTGATGGCATAAGGCAGCCTTACTATGTACCTGCAGGTCTAGGCCCAGCTCTTCTCCACACACACACAGACACACACACACACACTCACAGGGAGTTGGTTCCGATCCATATCAATAATTCAGTGAGATTTGGATCCACTATCTCACAACCCTCTGTCAGTGGTTAGGGTATAGATGTTCTGTAGATAATAACACTTAATCTCTTGGTTACTAAGCCTAACTGCCAAATGCAAACAGAAAATGTTTTGTACAATTACAGGTGGCTTTAACACGGGGTGTTGTTCTCTTATTTTGAGCTATGCAATACAACTTTAATCTTCCAGTCTTCTCCTTTGTGGTCAGTGTATGAAGTGTGGTCCACATCTAAACAATAATACTCTCGAAAAGAAGGAAGTTAGGGGTTGTAGAGAACAGAGTCTATCTGTCTGACCATTTTATGTTATGTGTGAGTCTAGGAAGGTTAAGTACTTGCACACAAAGTAAAAAGCAGGTAAATTCTGCTCAGATTCTCATACCAGTCTCAAAAACCTGTGTATACCTAAATAATGGTAATTTTTGTTGTATCCCTACGTGTGGTCCCCCTGCCAACAATCTGTCTGTGGATCATTGGCTGCGAAACCTATATTTGTGAGCCTCCTGTGGTTCATGGGACTATATGCAAAAGCAGGCAGCTGGGCTGGCAGCAACAACAGCTGTGTTCTCAAATTCTCATCCAGAAGCCTTCTACCAAAATAGGTTTCTGGAAATCTGTCTCGTGACACCTGGAAGTGAATTACATCCATGGAAATAGTGGTGCCTGGTCTCCTAGAAGGCTTACATAGGATCTTCTTGAGATATTTATCACACATTTATTTAATGCAAGTAGTTTGCCTATGAATCAAAGTAAATATTGGATTCAGGGCAGAGTGAAACCTCACAATAAGGAAACATATTTCACTCTTGGCATGTGTCTTCAACTAGTATCTTCATATGGAGATATATATATATCTCCATATTAGTAAGTAGTTTCAAGCTACTTACTATCTTACACTCTCATTTGATGTCACTAGACCGGTGGGGGGGGACTTCTGGTGTCCCCAAATTCTGCAACTAAGCTATAGATAAGAGTACAATGTAGACATAAGGCTCTGTTTCTATTGCCTGCATCTGTCATCAGGGAGAATAAGTGGTTATTTCGGACCTGACCAAAATACCTCTCTTCTTTTCTGTGAAGTCTTTTAATATTGCAATTTTGGGATTTTTTCATGGCATTCTTACTGTTGGAGACAAATCTTGTGTGGTTGTACCATCTTCTGACCCTGCAAGGCTGATTGAATTGTATCTCTACCACCCTCTGATAATCATAGTATGGAAACTGTTATAAAAATAAATTTATTTATACGTTTCCATTTTGACAGTCAGTATTTTTTTCTGTTGTTCTTGTCTTTTGACTTGGTATATTTTCAAAATCTTTCAAACAGGAGACTAGAATGCTTTATTATTAATCAGCACTAATAAAGATAGACAAAAAAGGCATATCTAAGTAGGAATTATTGTTGTCTGATTTTTTTATGCAGATTAAAAGGCTTTTTGTGTGACCTACTCTTATCTGACTTTCAGTATTTAACATGTTAGAGCTAATCTAAATGAGATAGAGGACGATGTACTTGTAAATGGACAAATGTGCAAAATAAGTATGTGTTTAAAAAAATTGGATGTGCAGCTTTCAATCTATGCTTTGAAATCTTTAAGTTCCCATTCTACAGTTCTTTCTGTGTATGAGCTAGCTTTCAAAATTTCAAATTTAAATTTTAATATATATTTATATATATATCACCCTTTAGCTCCTTCTTGCACTGTCAGCAATGTTTTCACTGTCACCCTTTTTATCTACGCATACTCTCTCCTTTGAAGACAAACTCATGGCAGAAATGGGAACTTCCAAAGAGGAAAATTGCTGAGGTGTCTCTCTGTCCCTCTGGAGCAAGTGGGTTAGCCATAATGCAGTATGTAAGGGAATAGCAGTAGTTTTGAGATCCAGTTCTAGACGTTCTTACAGTAATTCTTTTATTTTAGTGCAGAATCATCAAAGTTGCAATGAAAATTTAATCCTGCTAAGCCCTTTTTAGGGTTTAGGATTCAAGTCTCAGTCAGAACAGCACTGCACCCACTCAGCTTCCTTTAGATTTTTCCTGGGGTAATTTTAAAGACTGTGTGGGAAGGAGGATGGCAGAAAGGAGGAGGCTATAGACCATTTTAATCAATGAGCTGTGGCTCAGAGGTGACAAGGAAGAGCTTGTTAGATCCTGTTCCAAGGCTGCCTTCCTAGAAAGAAGAGTCAAGATGAAAAATGATTTAGCAGTGGAGGAATTGTTAAGAATCAGGCAGGTCTTTGAGGGCAGCTAGGACAGATGTTCTGTCTTATGCTTATGATTCCAAATATGTTTAAAACTGTTTAAATCTGGCAGACAAGAATGACAGCCAACATCACTTTGTTCAGCGGGATTCAGGCTAAGTTCTTAAAAGTACCATGTGTAATCTCTTTTTTGTGTTTGTTTATATTTTTCTTTTTTTCTTTTTTCCCCCGCTTTACCTGATTTAATTATTTGGGTTTTCTTTTCAAACTTGTTATCATAAAACTTCATGAAAATGAAGGAAAGAAATTTACTGTCAATCAGCGTTCTGGATACTGCAGCTGCTGTCAAGGAAATTTCAAAGAATTATTAGACCTCCCGTGGTTGACACACCTATTACTTGTATCTGATAAAGCCAGAGATCTCACCATCCAAAAGGTGAAGAGAAATGATCCATAGTACTGCTAAGTGGCAAAAAGTTCACAAGGTCTGAGACCTACCTGTCTACAATGGTTTTTGTTGGAGTGTGCTCTCAAGGGAACTTTTCCCTCCTCCTATTCTGTGTCTGGCTCCACAAGGAGAGAGACAGATGTGTAAACGTTATTTAATAACACGTAGCATAGACGTATACTTGGAGAAAGAAAACAAAGGAATAAAATAGCACGCTCTTCAACATTCACAGCAGTATTTTACGACTTCTCAAGGGAAGGATTTCTGACTTTCTTATTTTTTTTAATTCATGGGGCTGCTTTGTTGTAGAGTTATGTTACAAAATGTATGTTCTACTCTCCTCCAAAACTCAAGGCCACCTTTAAATGAAAATTTATTTCTCTTTACTCAGTTGTCCGTGTTAACAGTGGAAATTTTGATGATATTTTTATCAATAATGAACTTTTCTAACTAGATCACACAAAAGCACATATCACTTTGATACTAGTTTCTAAGAAAGCTGCTGAATAAAAAGTGTTGGTAGTACGGGACTGAGAAATGTCTCATACTCGGTCTATATGCAAACATTATTTGCATTGGGCAAGGATTATTAAGTAATGTTATAAAGATGTAGTGTAAAGTAAATTTCTACCATGCCATTTAGCAGCAGGAAGTTGAAAATTTTATACTCACATATGGATCAACCTTTACTTTGTTCTCGAGTTCTTTTTCATGTCATTTTTAATTTTTTATCCTATTTATTGTTCATTCTATGTTCATCCTATTTATTGTTCCTCACACATCTTTCTTGTTGAAGTTTTCTCTAAGTTGCTTTGTTTTTTGTCTTTTTTCATTTGTTTTGGTTAAGGTCTCTGTTTCCTTCTCATGTACCTGTCTTTCCTTTCCTTTTTTATCTTCTTGACTTAATTTTTTTTCTGTGCCTCTTTCTTCAGTATTAACAAAACTAGTGATCACTCACCTTTTCTGAAGTAATCAAAACTTTGATATATATTCTTCTATTGTGTTAAGTATTTCCTTGTAATGCTACTACGAGCTGATGTACAAGTAGAGACTATAACAGGAGAACACTTTCAGGAAAGTTAAAAGATAAACGAGCTTTATAACACCTGAAAGTCATTTCAGTATATTTTAAGAATCCTTTTTACTAAACATTTATCTACTTGTTTCACTGTACTACAAATAAGCAATTTTAAATTAAATAGTAGGAGGTGAAGGAATAGTATGCCAGTATCTCACTAAGATAGCTTGCACTATTTTAGCCACCAAAAGTGTGAGTTATAATGTTGTAGCGGCTAGTGGGAAGTAATGGGAGTCAGAAGACCTTAATTCTGCTCATGATGCTGTCCCATTTCCTTCTACAGCCTCTGGTGAATTAGTCAGTCCCTGTTTGAGTGTGTCTGTTTCCACATGCTGCTTTTTCTTTTTTTTCCCCCCCTCCCCCTTTAGTGCTCTGCCTAGAATAAAATTGTTGTGAGTTACCCTGTTATGAATGCAATAGCATAGACAGCCACAGCAGAGTCAATTGTCAATTTTTAATGCAATTATAGTGAGCTAGGGGCACAACTTGTATTATTTATGGGGGCTGTGCATGACATGGATCATGAGTAAACCAATGTTGACAAAAATGCCTGACAAATAAATCTATTATGGAAATTGTTTTTAAAATGCTTTCATTTACAAAACAGTTAACATAAGAATACTAGGGTATTTAAAGGAGAATTAACTACCTTTTTCTACACAAGAATGTTAATAAGAAGCTTTGATGTCTGGTACAACGAGCTTGATCACACAGAGATTTGAAGATCTCTAGGGCACAGTTTCTTGATGGCATATATAGGTTGTATTCTGTAATGTTTATTTAATTCTTATTTAATAATAAGTGTATAGAGTGCAAGGGTTACAGACAATAATACTTGACTCTACATTTTATGATAGCATATAAAAAACCTCAAAAAAACAAAAATACAAACCATGTGCTCACAGGAATATAGGTTCCATATTATAATCCTCCTCATTGATGGGAGACTATATTATTATTTAGATCAATATTCCACTCTTGGTTAGCTTGAAAGGTCTGTGCAAGTCTTATAACAAAAGTAGGAATAAAAGTAGGTATAAAAGTAGGCATAAAAGACACATGTATGTGCTTTCTCAGACACTGGGACCATTTTTTATTCTTTTTTGACAAACTTATTTCGCTTACCTTTTATAATAGAACTTTTTACTGAGATTTTTTTCCCCCTTCTATTTTTCCCAGTATCATCACTAAAAAGAAAGAAATACATGTAAAATTGAAGCATGAATGTTTTTATGATTTCTCAGGGGAAAAAATTCTCCATGTGAGTGTCGTATAAGGCAAGGGTTTTAAATTCAAAGTTTTACTCTTATCTGTCGCTAATTGTATTTGCAAAAAACAGGCTTAAGTTCCAATAAAAACTTCCTCAGCATGTTGATAAAATAAATTTTATTTTTGCTTTTTTTTTTCTTTCTGATTTCAATATTATTTAAAAATGTCTTCAGTTATTGCAGGGGTTTTTCTTTTTAAATGTTTTTTAACATTTGTAGTAGCCATTTATTTGAGAATTTTGGTTTTAGGAACTAAATTATGTTCAGTTGTATATCAATATCAGTTTGGTTTCTCTTTTGGTACAAAATATAACCTCACCTCCCTGGAAATAAAAGTGTTTATCAGCAATAGGGAGACAGTTATAGTTATTTATTTCTGTTTGTTAAATGTATAAGATCTTAGTGTGGAAGTAAACACCTGGGAACATATCTGTGATTTTCATCCAAGGAATAAGGCATGATCATCTCATGGAGAACTTGAAATAGTCCACTGAAAACACATCTGTCTTTGTAGCAAGCAGTTCTTAAATCATGATGTGACCAGTTGCTTTTGATTTTCCAGGTTGAATAAGATGATACATATGTATTTCTACGTGGATAAGAACTTGCAGTAGGATTCCAGAGCACAGATGGAATTCTAACGCTTTGTGCTCATAGCCAGGTGCTCTAAGCACTTGTTAAAATCTGAAGCCTCCCATCAGTACCTTGCCATCCTGCTCTGCTTGTTAGAGTTAGGTTCATTATTAATAATGTTCTATAAACCATCTGATATCAGACAGCTGGGTTTTATGCGGACAATATTGGGCATGAATTGTTGACACATTTAACCGAGGTAACAACAGAGAATTTTCTTAGCCATTTTATGAGACAGATTGCTCAATTTTGGTCAAAGTTCAGTAACTGATTACTTGTAATCTGAATTTAGTTAGTTTACTTTTAGAGGACTTTTCTGTAAGACGTAAGAGTAACAGTCTTTCTTGATATGAATAAAGTACAAATGTTGTAAAAGATTACATTGTAAAGAATGTTAGATGCTGAGAAAGAAAAAGTAAAAATATCCACATTACATTTATAATAATCATATGAAAATAATATGTATTGAAGTAATAAAATAATCGATAAACTGAAAAATTAATTAACAGAATGATAGTGATTAGGTAGTTCAGAAGATCTATTACTTGAGTTACTTCTCTCCCTTTTCCATTAATGTCTAGATTTTCCATCATGAAGAAATAAAACTGAAAGAAAATCTGTCTGAAAAAGTAGGAAATCTAGTTAATTTTGTGATTTTGTTTTTCCTTCTGTGAAACGGAATTGACTTGCCATTACTGCAGTATCACTTAAAATTTTGAATAGAGTAATGACTGTTAGACCAGATGCACAAAAAAAGACCAACAAGAGGATTTGGATAGACCCATGTAATAATACAAATAATTATCAACTTTTCATTTGGAGGATGACTATTTGATAGAATTTTAAACTTTCTTTATCTTTTGCCATTCTGGCTTTTTTATTTTATAGAAACAGAAGTTATTTTCCTCTGGGAATATAACTTAAGTAAATATGTTCCTTTGGAAAGCTGGCACTACTAATGTATTCTAGATAATTTACATTAATTGATTGATTGTGGGTGCTGAACAAAGCATTTCATTTTAAATATGATGCATGGTGCTAAAAGATAGGACTGTCAGATCAATAATTCTCTAGGAAAGGTAATTATATTTCCATGCTAATTGTCTTTAACTGTCTTGTCCACCCAAACAAAAGGTAAACTGCCAGTATGAATATATTGCCCGATTCACTTCAAAACATTATTATTATGTATAAAGCTTCTATAAAGTGATGCCTACTGAAGGGCAAATATATATATTTTCATTGAGTGAAAAACATTCTTTTAAAATGATAAATTACATCAATTACTGTATTTAATATTTAAAAGTATGTATCTGCAGAATTTTAGTACAGAAAGAACATACTTTCTAGTTCTTTCAAGGCACTGACAGGATAAAACAGTTTACTGTGGTAAAACAATACTCCATCTCAAAGTAAAAAGTAGCTCATCTTCATGTCTGTGAGCATATGTTTTGTTTTTGCCAATTGAATCAAGACATAACATACACAGCCAAGAATCAGGGAGAAAGGACAAGAAAATTCCAGGATAATGGATGTTGCAGCACAATAGAGATATAATAGTTATGAAAGAGTGCCAGAGGGATTAGTGTTAGTCACATCACTGCAGTTCTTAGTATATTAAACCTCAAATGGTACAAAATGTACAAGCAGATTTTTCTGATGAAAGTAAAGAAATGGTCAACTTCTGATTCCTAGAGGAAACAGACAACAGATTTGAATATTGATATTCCATAGAAGCTGCTAGCTTGCTAATTATTTCTAGATGGGATTCCTTGCAAATTTCGTTTCTGTAGTTGACAGATACATATGAAACCGGTAACCTTTGGTAATTTAATTGATTTTTGTTCCTTTATACCCTCAAAAGTTGTAACAGAGGATCTCACTATGCTGCTGAAGTCAATGTATGACGTACAGTACTTTAACTTTGTGAAAATATGGAACTGGGAAAACCAGATTCTCATGCTGACTCAGGTTATCTGTGTGACTGCATTCAAGGGTATGAGATATCAAAGCTTTTTTTTCACAAAAATATGAAACTTGGAAGCAGAGGAAAAGGCTTATATTGATTGGTGATATAAACCCAAGCTTTCCTCAAACTACTCTTCAGTGCAGATCACTGAACCTGCAGTAAGATATATGTAGATATAGTCACATAGGTATGTCTCATAGACCGGTAGAGTCACATAGGTATGTTTTACTACCCTATTACCACTCAGCAAAAGAGTTATTTCAAAGGGAGATCCTTTTAAGCATGTAGACAATGTACAAGTATTTAATGCCACTTGACAAAATAACAATAAGAAAAAAAAGAAAAAATACTTTTAGTATAGTGAGAATAAAATATTTTCTGATTTTCAGAAAGCAAGGACATAAGCTGAACAAGAGAAATAAATAGCTTACACTCATGAAATTGAAATGGACTGAGCCACCTTTTTTCTATTTATGAAACTCTTTGCTGTATGGCTTGTCTCTGTGTGACTGATAGAACAAATGTGCACAGACCACCACTGCAAGGAAAGGAAAACTTTCAATTCTACCGTATCTTTGCAGCAGTGGAATATTTTGTCTGTATTTTGGCCGCAGTAAAATGAGATTTAACAAAATAAATTAACAAAAACACAAGAAGGACATTTTCAAAACATCCAATATTAAATATATTGGGTTAAAGAGACCACCTTTGAGCACAATAGGTGCTTTCTATTCTACATTATGGATGAACAGATGCTGTAACTGTGAATAGCTTGTCTTGAATTTAGTTAAAGATATTCCTCAAAGTAGCCTGAAAATCTCTGAAACCAAAAATCTGTGAAGGCTCTATAAGTATTTTTTTGCAAATAGACTTAAAGTCATATATTTTGTACCACTTCACAGATTCACAGAAACATTTAGGTAAGAAAAGACCTCCAAGATCAAGTCCAACCTTTGACCAATTGCCTGCTTTTCAACTAGAAAATAACACTAAATATCATGTCCAATCATTTCTTGAACACCGTCATACCTTGTCCCAGAAGAAAATCAAAAGGTCTACTCTTATATGTAAAAAAAAAAAAAAAGAAAAAAAGAAGAAGAAAGAAAGAAAAAGAAACTTGTTCTAATCTGCAGTTGTAAATATTCTTTTTTTTTTGAACATACGATATTGTTCCTAAAGCTGATGAGATAATTTAAGGAAGTATCATCGGTATTTGTCTTCCATAATCCTAATCATACTAAATTAAAATCAATAGACTCTGCAAGTCCTATATTGCCTTTTGAAAGAATTGACTGAATGATTCACAAATGTGCAGGATAACAAATATATTTAAAGAACATTTCAGAATAGCAGCTGCTCTCATTTGTATGGTGTGGGCTCTGCTAGTTACATGATAAAATTATTATTTACCTTTTTCTCATTTTTCCTGAAGTTCTTCTTGATTTTATTACAAGGCTCTGCATAATTAAGCTACTATTTATTTGTTTGAGTACAAAAATATTCAACAGCAGTTAAATAAAATCACAAAAAAATCTGCCTTTAAAAATATTAATTGTTGCAAAAAAGGAAAGGCAGTGAGGAAGACAGTCTTTATTTACATGGTTGAAATCACTAGTGCACAATCTGTAAGAACTTCTTTGCTTTAAAGTGGAAAAAAAAAGATTTTGAAATGCTTGATCAACCTGATGGCCTTTTATGATGGCACAACTGTCTGAGTAGGTGAGGAACAGGCAGTGGATGTTTTCTACCTTGACTTCAAGGCTTTTGACCCTGTCTCCCATAACATATCATAGGTAAGCTCAGCAGGTGGGGGTTAGATAACTGAACAGTGAGGTGGATTGAGATCTGGCTGAAGGGCAGAGCTCAGAGCGTTGCTGNCTAACTGGAACTGCTGAGCCACTCTCTGTCATCTTTGAAAGGTTATGGAGAACAGGAGAGGTGCCTGAAGACTGGCAGAAGGCACAGTCTTCAAACAGTGCAAGAGAGAGGATCGAAGAATCACAGAATATTTTGCATTGGAAGGGAGCCGTGAAGATCATCAAAGACTAGCTCGTGGCCCTGCACAGGACAGCCCCAAGAGTTACACCATGTGACTGAGACTTGTCCAAAAGTGTCTTGAACTCTCTCAAGCTTAGTGCCATGACCATCACTTCCCTGGGGAGCCTATTCCAGGGCCCAAACACCCTTTGGGTTAAGAATGTTTTTGTAATAGCTCACCTAAACCTCCCCTGACACAACTTCCTCAGGTCCTGTCACTGGTCACCACAGAGAAGAAGAGATCAGTGTCTCCCCCTTGATATGGATTCCCCAAAGGGAAATCATGCTTAACCAACCTGATGGCCTTTTATGATGGCACAACTGTCTGAGTAGGTGAGGAACAGGCAGTGGATGTTTTCTACCTTGACTTCAAGGCTTTTGACCCTGTCTCCCATAACATATCATAGGTAAGCTCAGCAGGTGGGGGTTAGATAACTGAACAGTGAGGTGGATTGAGATCTGGCTGAAGGGCAGAGCTCAGAGCGTTGCTGCAGGTCTGGTTGAGGCCCATAACCAGCCCTGTTCCCCAGGGGTCACTACTGGGTACAGGCTTCTTCAGCTTATTCAGAGTGTGCCCTCTTGCAAGTTTGCAGATGATACCAAACTGAGAGGAATGGCTGATACCCCGAGTGCTGCGCTGCCACTCCGTGAGACCTGGCCTGGCTGGAGAGCTGGGCAGAGAAGAACCTAATGAACTTCAACAAATGCAAGTGCAGGGTCCTGCACCTGGGGAAGAGTAATGCCAGGTACAATACAGGCCGGGGATTCACTTGCTTTAAGCAGCTCTGTGGAGAAGGACCTGGGGGTCCTGGTGGACAGCAAGCTGTCCATGAGCCAGCAGAGTGCCCTTGTGGCCAAGAAGGCCAATGGTATCCTGGGGTGCATTAGGAAGAACATTGCCAGCACATCAAGGAAGGTGATCCTGCCCTCTGCTCAGCCCTGGTGAGGCCTCACTTGGAGAACTGTGTCTGATTCTGGGCTCTCTAGATGTCCTCAAGATGAGGACTTCTCCAGTCTAATACTGGAGAAGGTCCAGTGGAGGACTATAAAGATGATTAGGCGACTTGGACATCATGTCCCTTACAAGGAAAGGCTGAGGGTGCTGGGCTTGTTAACCCTGGGGAAGAGACATCTGAGAGGAGATCTTATCATAGTGTACAAATATCTTAAGGGCAGGTGCCAAGAAGATGGGACCAGTCAGTCTTCAGCAGTGCCCAGAGACAGGACAAGGGGCACAAACTGAAACACAAGAAGAGTATTTCTCCATCCACATATGAGGAGAAAGTTCTCTTTTTTTGAAGATGATGAAGCACTGAAACAGGCTGCCCAGAAATGTTGTGGAGTCTCCTTCTGTGGGAGATATTCATAATCCACATAGATCCAGTCCTGTGGAGCCTGCTCTAGATGAACCTGCATTAGCAGAGGTGTTGGACCAGTTGATCATCAGAAGTCCCTTCTAACCCAGAGTGTTCTATGATCTTTTGAAGACATCTTTTCACAATTACACATGTTTCTGACAGATTCAGTGGAAGCTTATGAAATGAGAATCAAGTTCTGTATTGCACAGAAGTTTTATTGAGATGAAAGAGTAATAGATTGCTTGGTCTCATTGCTGTAATTCTCTCCGTCCTGTAAGTGTCACGTTGCCAATCTTAACATAAGTAGCTAGTAAGAAACAACATTTATAAATGTTAAGTGACATTGTACTCATGAAGAAATATTTTCTCCATTATTGTCTGTTGCTGCTACAAAATTACTGTAGAAGATGATTACCTCTTTACTGGTTACTACTGGTATAGTATTACTCTTTGTAAAATTTAACACTTAAACTAGAGAATTCTAAAATCTGAGGTATAAACTGCGTTTCCTAAATAGATTGCAACCTGTCCGAAGCTATTCTTCATGTCTCATATGACCTATCAGGTATTTATGGAGTGTTATTAATCCGCTTCTGCTGTCCAAGATATGCTTCTGTCAGCATAGTGATACCTCCACTACAGTTACATCAACCAGGAGCATTAGGATAATAGAATAAGGATAAAATCCTAAATGTCAACATATGAAATGTGATATCTGTGATTAATCTTACTAATAAGAAATTATTCTATAAATATATTCATAGAAGCAGAAGAACTGTGAGGCTCTAAATATGTTAATCAATAAAGAAGTGCCATATGAACACATACATTTTACGAGCAATTCCAGGTCTTTGATTACTGTAGCCTAATGCTCAAAATAGGCTTTTGCAGAAGTCTACTAACAAACAATGCAAGTATGTACTTTCTTAACAATTTAAAAATACATCTTGTTATCTGTATTCTCCATTTTATGGTCTACACCTTTTCAGTTTGTAGGCCCAAGAAGCATACTTCCTACACAAAGTCAAAAATTTATTCCTAGCCAAAATGAAATCATGACCACATAATCAAAGAACTACTGTTTTCCTAAATGGAAAGATGTGATGTTTACAGAGAAAACCCAAGAATACTACTGCAGAAGAAGGGTTTATAAGAATAGTTACAACTGCTAACACACACTTCCTAGTGAGTGGTAGCAGGACCTGTACTAACTGTTTAGTGCCTATGCAGCCCTCCTGTTAATGACCAGGAGAGTGGTGGATACTTACTATCTTGATTTCAGCAAGGCTTTTGACAAAGTCTCTCTGTGCTTGGCCAACATGATCTCCCTGCTTGACCAACTTGATCTTCCTTAATGACCAGGTGACCTGTTCAGCTGATGAGGGAAAAGCTGTGGATGTAGCCTACCTGGATTTCAGCAAAGCCTTTGAAACCATCTGCCACACCATTTTCCTGGAGAAACCGGCAGCCCATTGCTTGGACAGGTTTACTATTGTCTGGTTTAAAAACTGGCTGGGTGGTCAGGCCCAGAGGTGGTGGTGAATGGAGTCACAGCCAACTGGCAGCCAGTGGTGTTTTCCGGGGCTCAGTACTGGAGCCAGTCCTGTTTAGTAACTTTATCAATGATCTAGATGAAGGGATTGAGTGCACATTTATTAGCTCCACAGATGACACTCAACTGAGTAGGAGTTTACCTGTTGGAGGGTTTGTAAGGTTTTATCAAGGGATCTGGACAGGCTGGGTTGATGATCAACAATACAAGGTTCAAGTAGGTGAAGTGTCCTGCCCTTGGGTCACAGCTACCCTAGGCAGCACTACAGGTTTGGGGTAGAGTGGTTGGAAAGCAATGCAGTAGGAGAGGACCTCTGGGTGCTAATTGACAGCCAACTGATCATGAGCCAGCAGTGTGCCCAGGTGCCCCAGAAAGTCATTGGCATCCTGGCCTGTATCAGTGATAGCGTGGCCAGCAAGATGAATTCTCTGTATTTGGCACTGGTGAGGCCACATCTCAAATCCTGTATTCAGTTTTTGGCCACTTGTTAAGGAAAAGACACTGAAGTGCTGGAACAAGTCCAGAGAAGGGTAATGAAGTTGATGAAGTCCTATGATGAGCGGCTGAGGGAGCTGTGGTTGTTTAGCCTGGAGAAAAAGAGGCTCAAGGGAGACTCTCTGGCTCTCTACAAATACCTTAAAGGAGGTTGCAGCCAGATGGGGTTCGGCCTCCTCTTCCAGGCAACTGGTAACAGGACAAGAAAAAATGGCCTCAAACTGCACCAAGGGAGTTTCAGATTGAACATCAGGAAGCATTTCTCCCCTGAAAGGATGGTTAAGTGTTGGAACAGACTGCCCAGGAGGTGATGGAGTCACCATGCCTGGAAGCATTCAAAAAATGATTAGACACTGGCACTTAGCACTGTGCTTAGGTTAATACGGTGGTATTCAGTCAAAGGTGGGACCCGATGATCTTGAAAGTCTTTTTCAACCTATGATCCTCTGATTCCTACAATATCCTCAGAGTCAAACCCAGGAAGTATGAACTGGATGAGGAGACAGTGCAGTGTTTTGAGAACTAGCTGAACGGCAGATCCTAGAAGGTCATAATGTGGCACAGGGTCTAATTGGAGGTCTGTCACTAGAAGTATCCCAAAAGATTCAATACTGGGCTCAACGTTGTTTAATTTATTCACAAATTACTTTTTTATTTTTTCTCACAAAAAAATAGTTACACCCTGGTCTGCCTAATTTTTGTTTCTAGAAAACAGTTGGGACAAAATTTTGAGCTATTTATAAATAATTAGAGGATAATATGTAATGCATAGTGAAAACTGAGAGAAAAACATGGTGTACTGAAATTGAATTATCAAGCTGTCAGCCTTTCTAGATTAAATAGAAGCAGTGGATGTCACACGTCATAGAATCATAGAATGGTTCAGGTTGGAAAGGACTTTAAACACAATTTAGTTCCAATGCCCTGCTGTGGAAAGAGACACCTTCTACTAGACCAGGTTGCTCAATGCCCCATCCAACACTTCCAGGAATAAGGCATTCATAACTGCTCTCAGCAATCTGTTTCTGCGCTCATTACCCTAAAATTTTTTCCTAATATCTAACTTAAACCTATTCTCTTTCAGTTTAAAGCCACTCTCCCAATCCAGTTACTACACTGTCTTCTAAATAATCTCTTTCCATCTGTCCTGTAGGCTCCCTCAGCCGCTGGAAGGCCACAATTAAGACACCTCAAAGCTTTCTCTTTTCCAGGCTGAACAATCCCAATTTCTTCAACCTTTCCTCATAACAGAGGTGCTCCATCTCTCAAATCATCTTGATGGCCTCCTCTGGACTCACTCCAATGGGTTGATGTCTTTCCTATGCTAGGGACCTCAGACCTGGATGAAGTACTTGAGGTGGCGTCTTCAGAACCGAGCAGAGGAGAAGAATCACCTCCCTCA
>VYXB01007926.1:0-35709 GCA_013397135.1 Pachyramphus minor
CTTTAAATACTAGAACATGGTGATAATATCTCCTGTAAGCCTTCTTTCCTCAAGGCTTTCCTCTTTTCCACAAAGACAGTTCTCTCAGCCTTTCCTCATGTGATGGTTTGGTCCAGGTCCTTTTCCTGGTAACCAGCTTGTAACCAGGGAAGTGACCATGCTCCCACTATTCCATACAATTTTTACGTAACTTGGGGTATAAATAAGAAGGAGCAAGAAGCCTTCGGCCCTTTTCCTTGTGGTGGATCCGAAGGTGCAGATTCTCTGCTGTCGGCTCTNTTCCCTTACCCTCTCCCTCTGGGGTGGGTAGTCCCCCTTAACTGTGTATATATTGCATTAATTGTATATACTGTGATATATGTAAATATGTATATATAGAGAGAGATACAATTTGGTTTCTTTTCCTTTTCTCCTTTCCCCTGGAGAGGGTGGGGAAAGAAGGGTGGGGGACCCTAGTCTGTAGCTTGGACGTTTGGCAGAGTGCCAAGTGCAAACCTTCACACCTCATAGGACAGTATTTCCTTCTCTGGACCATCTTTGTGGCCCTTCTCTGGACCCTCTCCAGCCTCTGCACAGCTTTGTCTGCATAGTGGAGACCAAAACCAAACACAGGTATTCCAGGTGTTACCTGACAAGTGCTGGGAAGAGCGGGATAATGATTTCTTTATCTCTGCTGGCGATGCCCTTTTTGATGAAAACCTGCTTCCTGTTTGCTTTCCTTTCCACAGCAGTGAGTGCACTGGTCACTCATACTGAACTTGTGCACCAGGATCCCCAGGTCCCTTTCCACAGAGCTGCTCACCAGCCGGGTAGATCACAACCTGTGCTGTACTCCTGGAATATGTCTTCCCAGGTGCAAGACCTTACCCTTGTCCTTGTAGAGCTTGCTAAGGTTCTTTTTAGCCCATTCTTCCAGCTGACCCAGGTCATCCTGCAGGGTGGCGCTCTCTTCTGAAGTATCCACTTACCCACTTAATTTTGTATCATCAGTGAACTTCACCAGGGTACACTTGATCTCATCTCTCAGATCACTTATGAAGATATTGAAGTGTTGTGGCCACTACCCCTAAGGGACCCCACCTCTGACAGGCTGCTGTTTTGAAAAGGAGCTACTGACCACCCCAGTCTGTGTGCTCCCTCTCTGCCAGTTCCCCACCCACCACACAGACCACTTCTCTAGACCCTAATGCCTCAGGTTCCCTAAGAGAAGGCTGTGGGAAACCATATCATATGATTCTACAGTTTGACAGTAAAAACTAATAGGTGTGCCAGACTCTTTTTTAGTTTTCTCTTACTGTCCACAGCATAGCAGATTTTGGACAGTGCTTTATTTAATTCTGCAAAATACAAGTTTTGGTGATAAAGATGATTCTGTAGATTTGACATACTTACAATTTTGTACAAAGTAATTTATACAACTTTCTGGTTTAAAAGATGGCATTGTTCCTCTCTATGACCACCTGAAAGGAGGTTGTAGCAAGGTGGGGGTCAGTCTGTTCTCCCACGTAAAAAGTCACAGGACAAGAGGAAATGACCTCAAGGTGCGCCAGGGGAGGTTTACACTGGTTATTAGGAAAAATTTCTTCACCAAGAATGGAAAAGGCTGCCCAGGGAGCCACCAACCCTGCAGGTATTTAAAACGGGGGTATATGTGGCACTTTGGCATATGGCCTAGTAGTGAGCTTGGCAGTGTTAGGGTAACAATTAGACTTGATGATCTTAAAGGTCTTTTCCAACCTTAACGATTCTATTATTACACATGTGTTATATGGGTGCAAAACTGACTGAATAGATTTCGGAAAGTTATTGGAAAATTATAAATTAACTGAGATGTTTCCTTTTGTATTTTGCAGTTATTAATATAAGACTTCAGTTTATTAAATATTTTGTAATTTGTCAGTGCTTGTAGAATCTGTCAATGACTCCAAGATGGAAAAAATAGCAAAGAACTATGTTGAAAAGGCAGATAGAGAGTAACCATTTGAACAAATTATCAAAGAGAAATAGTAAACTACCTGTTATTTTAAAATAAGTACTTATGCAGCCAATTAACAAAAAAAATTATTCATTGCAGTACCAGAAGTTGCACAAGATTTATAAATCTTTTCTTTTATATTAAAATTATTAATCTAGGAGGGATTGTCTCAATAGCCAGTAGTCATATTGCCTGTTCCAGTAGCAGGAGGGAAATAATTCTGTTTGTATTGCTTTTAGAAACACTTGTCATCAGTCAGATTAACATCCTAATCTCTAATCTAATACATAGCCAAGACCTCTGCTGGCAACAGCACTGTCAATGATACCAGTGAGACAGTCTAGCAAGGTGCAAGATGTATCATTCCTAGATCTGGGTCAAAAACAACCATCTGCTTTAAATTCAAGGTCCAATACCAACAGTGAGGCATAACTACCACTGAGAGTTCCCATCTCATTTAGCTTGGACAAAAGGATTGACATTTAATTATAGTTTTAATAATGCTGTTCAGTTAATAAGTTTTTGAAGTGTCTGATATTCTTGTTTGGCTCAAAACTGAGCTTTGTTGACTATTACAAAGTGCCATTAGGGTTCCTTTATAAGTTACAGGAAAGACCATGTTTTTTACAGCTACCATTTAGAGGCAGTATGAACTATCAGACAATATATCCAGGCTCTTCACATTGTTGTGTTCTCAAATTCAGAGCTACTGCATGGCTACCACCATCTTTCTGAAATAATTACATGGGGGTTTTATATTTTGCTTCAGGTTCTGTATGTGCCTCACCTTCATTATCTCTGCTCAGAAAGCGAAGTGAAAACAAATTACAGCACCATAGCTGCTAAAATTAGGCAAAGTTTGTGGTTTTATGATTGGGGACCCAGTACTAGCCTGCAGTTAGTCTTGCTACCCAGTTACATAAAGGTGAGCACTGAACAAACCTAGAAACACCAAAGACAAGCATAAAAAGAAGTAATTACGTGGTTTTTAAGCTAACAGTGAAGAAGAAGTAGAATTAAAGCCAGCTGCCTTCTCCTTCCATCTTCTCTTCTCTACACCAATTAGTAATAAAACATGGTTCTCTCGAGGGAGTCCTGAGTCTTAAAACATGCTTTGGCAGGGTTATAGGTGATATGATAATTATTTAAAGATGAATCAATTATGGACACTGAAGCTGTAGGCAACATGTTACTTTGACTTGTATTTCAGAATCTGCCCAATTTTCATTTAAAAAATTGGTCATATAATGCTCATGATATGAATAGATTCCAGAGTTTTTAAACAAGAAGTGAAACTGTGATAAGTTGATCTTTGAGCTCTGGAGTCAAAAATGTAACCTCTTTGTAGAGCTTATTAAAATGAACATGATAGATATGAGCAACTATATAAGAAGTTCGGAAGACTGTCAGTAAAAAGACTTTCTTAAACTAGAAACCCCTACCTGCCCTATGTGTGTATTTTTTAATGATTACCTGACAACACTAATCTTACCCACCTCTTCCCTTTCATAAAAATATATAAGCATGAGTTCTGCAAGACCAAATCATGGCTTAGCTTCGCGAACCAAGATTTCGAAGGGCTTTATCCGCGCTTGCTACAGGCTCGCTGATGGCTGAAAAAGCCAATGTGTGACAGACAAGTCCGGTTGCAGAAGGGACACGAGAAAGATTCCCCAGGTGGCAACGACTGGACACGATTCTTTCTGTGTTGTCTTTTCTCCTCGAGAGTGATCTTGCGTGAGTTCTCGAAGGAGGCAGCAGCATTGTAGATGGTTTGTCTCCAGGCCTCCCAATTGGCGGCCAGAGCAGACCAGTGATGATGGTCAATATGGCCAAGGCTGAGATGTTGTTTCAGGGAGTCCTTGTATCTCCTTTTCGGGGCTCCTCTCTTGCGGCAGCCGGTGGCAAGTTCACCGTAGAGCACGATCTGCAAGATACGTAAGAAATATATGGAGCCTGAAGCAGCTGTTTTTACCTGTGCTAGATATGGCTGAGGATCTTAAGTTTAATATGTGAAATTTCTTGTCCATGTAAGCCCATTAATGTCTTATATTTATGCTTTTTTTTTTAATGTCAAATAAATAATGGGAATGTTAAGGTTCCTCAGAAGCATTACAACTGAAACCTTTAAATGGTTAAAACTGTATAACTGGTATGAAATCTGCAGATCCTGATAACAAATTGAAATTCTGTGCTCCAGTTTTGAAAATTTAAAGCATAATATTATTAAAGGTCAGAAGAAGGTCAATGTTTCAAAACCATGCTCCAAGTATACACTTCCTTAGACACTAGTAATATGCAAAAGCTTGCTGGATAATGGTTTAAATTGAGGAATATTTTATCATAGGAATCAGAGAATTGTTAAGGGCGGAAGGAACCTCTGGAGATCATCTAGTCCAACCAAGGCAGGGGCGCCTAGAGCAGGAACTTGTCCAGAGGGGTTTTGAACGTCTCCAGAGAGAGAGACTCCATGACCCCCCTATGCAACCTGTTCCAGTGCTCTGCCACCCTCAATGTAAGGAAGTTCTTCCTCACATTGAAGTGAAACTTCTTGTGTTTCAGTTTATGGACATTGCTCCTTGTCCCGTCACTGGGCACTACTGAAAAGAGTCTGGCACTACCCTCTCGGCACCCACCTTTGAGATATTTATATGCATTAATGAGATCCCCTCTCAGTCTTCTCTAGACTAAACAATGTTATTTACTTACTCCTACAGATTGGTTGAGATTTAACAAGTTTCTTCCTTGAAGATTAATAGAACCTGTTCTTGTACCTTCTTACTGTTGAAAGCTCCAAACAGCTAAGAATATATGCCTCCAAAAATAGATTTGCTTATCCTCCTCTTCAAGGGCAAGGGACTCCTCAGCACATTTACC
This sequence comes from Pachyramphus minor, assembly GCA_013397135.1. Classification (NCBI taxonomy): domain Eukaryota; kingdom Metazoa; phylum Chordata; class Aves; order Passeriformes; family Tyrannidae; genus Pachyramphus; species Pachyramphus minor. Next base: position 4,853 of record VYXB01007926.1, read on the forward strand.
ACATCTATAAAAATATATCCACAAAACAGGCCCATTCAGCTATTGCTGAATTCTGTTTCTTCCTTGATTTGACATTTCTCTAGTCACCTGAATTTGTAACAGACAAGTGAGGGATTTACATGTCGTAATGCCTAGAGTCCTAAAAATTATTGTCTTGTCAACGGTTAAAAAGAGGAAGTATGCAGTTCCACAGAGTTCCTAAAATCCTTATTGAAAGTACTGCTTTGCTAAAATTGTTGTTTACTATAAAATCAGTGAACTCATGTTTCTGGTGAAGCACAGCTACTTAAATATAGAAAGACTGGTATGTGATTTATATAGATATGCTACAGTTTGATTCCTTTCCTGAAAAAGCTGTCAATATTAATATTCTCAGAATGTACATAAACAGATACAAGAGTTCTGAATCTTATCCCTGCATGTGTAATCTTGATTATATATTCTGTTCTTTCAGATATGTATAAGAAAGTAATATTGAAGTGTTAATTTTATTAGTATAGTTGTGACTATGAAAAGCTAAGCTGAAACTCAGATTTTGATACATTAGTAACTTGAAATTATTTGTTAACAAATCTTATGAAGATTTAAACACGTCATTCATTGCCAGTAACTCACTGCTTCTCTTCTTCTTGAAACTGTTTTTTTACATATTCTGTTACACACATGAAATATATTTTTCAGATGTGTGGTTCTTGCTGTACACTGCTTTCCACGCCTTCCTCATATTTACATCAAAACTTTCCCTTCACTTGGGTGTATCAGCCATTTATGACTAGGTTGGTTTTTCTTACTTAGATGAAAATGCAAACAACCTGTTTCCTTTGGAAAACATATTTAGCGAAATTACAGTCTTGTTTGCCATATGGTGCTCCATACAGATGGATGATTATTATGCAAATCTTTTGATTAGTGAGTTTCTGCCATTCTAAGAATCATTTGCTTTGTGTGTCTCAGCTTTGTACAAATTTAGTTCCATTCTTAGGATGATCTGGGACTGTGCCAAATCTTTTATAATCTCAGTGATACTGTTTTTTACAACACTGAACTTTTTTCTTGTATTTATGTTTTTTTCTATTTTCTTTTTTCATCAGGCAAAAGAAGTAACTTTTACTTCAATTTGCCATATGAGAGATATAATGCAAGAAACATGATGCCATGCTGAATGAAATCATTAACAAAATTTGCATCTTTTCGTCATAGACTCTGCCTCCATGGTTATAGGTGTGCAAGACTGATGAGGGGACCAGTCAAATAAAGTATTTCATTTTATATGCAATGATTCATATGAAACCAGACTCTAGTCTGATGATTCCTACTAGCTTTTCTCCTGTAAGCAATTTTTGTAGTTGAGCCCTGTACAGAGTGATATATAGTGCTAAATGTTGGTGGTTTTTTTTCATTTCTACATGGTTCATAAAGACTTTGGACAGGAATTGTATCTTCAGCTCTTTATCTATAAACATGGAATGTGAAAATCATATGTGAAAAGAAAATGTTACTTTTTGTAGCCAAGCCTTTAGTTATCCCTACTGTTAAACTTAGATTCCTTACATACAAGGGGCTAAGGTCTGTGAGGGATAGAAAGAGTTCAGTATATGCTTAAGTAAGTCCCTTACTAACATTATACTCTGTGTGGCAATTTGTTATGTCTCATGTAAAAGTCAGAGTTTTTTCCACTGCCTCAAGCAGTCATAATATTCATTAAAATTAAAGCATTACTAAATGATACAGCTGAGGTGCATGAACAGGAGCATCAGACTTCTTATTTCTTCAGAGAGGTAAAATCTAGACCTTAAAATAGCTGAGACTAAGGAGGTGTGAGTGATGTCATTTAAGCTTCTGCCACAGAATGGTAAGCTGCACATCACTGTATGTGTTCCATGAGTGGATTTTTGTAAATTAAGCTAATCTTTTTTCTTTGTCACAAAACTTTCTAATGAATGAGTCTCCTAAACTGAAAACTGGGTTTTTAAATGTTTTATTTCTTGCAATATTTTAATGTTGTGCAAATATTTCAGGCATAAACAGTATAAAATGATACTAACTTGAAAGTATAAAATGTAATGAAGTGGTATCCCTTAACTATATAATCCAAGGTTATAGTGAAGGAGATGATTTCCAAGAATAAAACAGTATTTTATGATCAAAGCCATTGCCTTTCATCCATTTATCTAAATCAGCTCATTAAAACATTTAATGAATATATAGATACCTATCCCATAGAAAGCAGCTCTTACTTCTTCAAAGCTTGCTGACAATAAAGCAGTTTTATGTAAGGTAAAAACCAAAATGAACTGACTGTAAAGCCAAACTGCATAATTTACTTCATCAGAGACATTATTGGTTGGAAATTTTGCAGCCTAATATGCGTCAAGGAAGAACTAGATGGTTATAGCAATCCATTTTAGTTTTTATCTCATTAATCTAATAATCTGTAACCAGTTGAATTTTAGATTTACTTAGACCAATATAAGGTAAAAAAATAATTTCACTGTTGTCAGACAAAGAATCATTCAAAACACTATGTTTCTGTATTTTGAAAAAATGTTCTTTTTTCTTTTCACTAGTTAAGACTAGTAAGCAATGAATGTTGCTACTTGTAGGCCATTATACCTATGTGAAATAATGCTTTTAATTAGGATTTGAAAATGTGTTCAAATACTTGGTAATATAAATAATGGGAGTGCTGCAGAAGTGTGTCCTACTTTGAGAGACAGTAGAGCCTTCTTGGACCTTCTTTTTCAGCCTGATTTTGTGTGTCAAGAATTTTACCACTTAGTACCAAGTTTTTGTCACTTTTCTCTCTTTTGAATTTTTCACTGACTCAAAATTTAATAAGGACCTTCTAAATGTCCCATTTAAACAGTGAGCATATAGGGCAACAACTGACAAATAAACCAAATGTCTTGCTGAAAGTTTCATTATCAAATCAGTTAGAATTTAGGGAATTTCTTCTGTAGGGAAGTACATAAGCTGTAAGACTTTCTCTCTCAGCTGAAAAGTGTCTCAGTTTCCTATTTGAACCTTTTAAACACGTTTCCTTATCCCTCCTAGTTGCAAGTCTCAGTTCTGCTGTCAAGTTTCTCTTGAATCCTCTTGACATTTCTATCCGTGAGTGTTGTGACCCTCAGTTCTGGCACGACTTGTGTCCTACACTCAAATATAGTAGCACTATTCTCTAGTTCCTGACAAGACTTAGCTGTGATACTGTGTAGTGACTGTTCAGTGTGTAGTAATGATTACAAGGAGTTGCATTAGTAACTGCTATTTTTCCTAGCATTAAGATACTCATAAAAATATCCTTCATCAGAATCTTCTGATATGGAAACACCCAGTTTGTAGTGTTCTTATAGTATAATATAGTATTCTTATCAATCCATTGAAACTTTGGCAATTTCTCCCCTACACTCCAAAGATACTGATAAAGGAACTGTTACTCTATGGTTACTGACTTGGACCATTTAGCTATAATTATTTTCCAACCACTACAGTACTAATTTACAACATCAGCATTTTTTAATATGTTTTCTACTGGACTAATAAGGAAAAGTCCATATAAGTGCTAGTGTTCCTGAATAAAGTGTGGATGTTTTATTAGGAACTTAGGAGAGAGCTGGAAAGAAAGGAAGAAAGGAAGGAAGAAAGGAAGAAATACACTTTCTTTAATAGCAATGAAGATTTAAGCAATAGGGGGACAGGTAAGGTAGTCTGGAAATATGAATACTTATTTAGAAATACTAATTTAGAGAAAGGAAAAAATTCAAGACTGATAATGTGGAATTGAGTTGCAAATGCCACTATGAACAGAGAAGCAGGTAGCATGTATCTTCAAACCATGTTGAAATTTTAAACTGATTTCTTGGTTTATTAGTTTGTGTGTCTACTTCCTGACACATTCACACATGATAACGATTGTTTTTCTTTCTCTAAAATAATTAATACAAAACAATTATTATTAAAACAATGTTATTTGTGCAGAAGTACTTAGTAAGTGATTTATTGGAAAGTACAGTGAATTTAGGACCTGTGAACACTCCACTAAAGCAACAGTAAAGGACTAACAGTATTTTGTACCTTTCAGAACTGTATTTTCTTTGTGGATATCTTACAGTGTATATGAATTTATTTTCATTGTTCTCTTTCATAGTTATGAGGTTAAATCTGTATTGTGATGCCACTACCATTACAGTTTCAATAGACAGAGCTATTCCTTCATTACAAAAAATGTATTGCCTCATTGGTTTGCATAGTAAAAATGTGAGAAGCTGCAAATTAAAAGCATGACTTTCCTCTATAACAGAAAAGTGGTTGGATGGAATGAAGGTAAATACCATTTGCTACAAATGTATAATGTTTATCTTGTGTAATTGCCCATCTGAATTCATGGGCAGCTGTATGCTTTTCAGCACCTAACTGTAATATTTTGTTCTATTGGACTGATGATCTTTCGAAGTATAATTTTTAAAAAACTAAATGCATTATGTTCTGCACAACTGGATAAAGCTGGTCAGATGCAATGAAGAAAATTACTTTTGGAGAATGATGGTCAGCAAACATTTCTCCTTCAAAAATGCCACCACTATTGTCATGTATTGACAAAATAAAAATTCATATGTAATTTCTTCATAGAAATTGTGAAGTATGATCTTCACTAGCTCTAGTAAGAGTTGAATAAGTCAGATATAGTTGATCTTTTAGCAATTAGGCCATTATTTATCATTGTTATTCACTACAACTAGGTGTTTTTGTACTGTAACTGTTTAGATGTCACACTCAAAAGAATTTTCAGTGGTGGCCTCTAAACATGCTAAAATCTTGCATATGCTATTTTTGTTTTAAAAATTTCTTTATTTTGTAAAAATTCCCTTTATCTTACTTCTATTTAAATTATGATCTTGTATTTAATATATTGTTTCTATATATAAAATAATCCAATTCATTTAAATAAAAGAGGCAAGATTTGGACAACTTGTATGCCTGAAATCTGGCCTGATTTATCCAGCTGTCTGATGAAAGATATTACCTCTTCCCACAGAATTTTCAGTTTTTGGATTATCTCAGTTGTAACAACGTGAGACTGATTTTATCATAACTGATATCCTGAAACTAAAAAGTTCTTTGTGTTACAGAATCTAGATGTTGGAGTTCCAAATGAAAGAACCATCTACTCATTTAGAAATTCATGGGGAACTATTCTTATACAAACATAAAATTCCCTTCATAACATGTTTCTAACTTTCTAGGGAGAAATAAGCAACCTGGCTATGCCCTATTTACATTTTTCTATCTTTAACGCAACTGATCAACAATGAACAAAAACCAAACTAACAAAAACCTGAAAAAACCCCAAAACAAAATGCCTCCCCTGCCCCCACCCCACCCCTAAAAAGCTACATTAATTTTCCGTAAATATCTTTCTTTTTGTCATTGAAAATAATAATGAGAAGTTTCTTCTGTGATCATAAAAATCTTGCCTATGGAATTGAGCAAGTTAGTTTTCTTGCATTTTTAATGCTAAGATTAGGCTAATTCAGGCTACTGACACACAGGAGTTATGTGAAAACAGGTAGGAATGAAAAGAGGAAAACACCCCCTTAACTGTAGCTGGCTCGTGGTTAAACTACTAAGCAGCCATAATTTTATCTCTATGTTGGAAAAAATAGGGAAAAAAGTCTTCCTGTGCTGGATATCACAATATAATTATGAATTACCTTAGCGTTGAGTGTCATCAATTTCTTAGGAACTTTTATGTCCTCAGAGTATGATCTCAGTACCTTACAGCCACTCCTAAAGTGTATAATGAGAGGGTTTTGGGGAGTAAAGGGTCACATTCTCTCCATGTTGTAAACAAGAAAGTTGAAGCACAGAGTAGATGGAGTGGTTTGGCTGGTGTCACACATGGAAAAAATAGAAGCATTGGTAACTGAACACAGACCTCCAGTTCTAGACTAGACTATCTCTTTGCCAGCCATATTTCTTCTTTATGATTCTGTCTATGATCCATTATTAAATTCATATATCTTTTTTTTAAGTGGAATGACACATTCCACTCTTTATGCAATGCCTTTCCACTTGTATATGATTTCTTTAGAAACAGAAATGTAACTTATTTACAGAGCAACTACAAGCTTTCATAGGAAAGAATATAGTATTTTTATCTAAATAGTAAAATAGACATTAGTTACTACTCTGCTTTCATTTGATTTTCTGTTTTGATTATAGAGCTGCTGATTGCAGTATTTCAGCATAAAATATACAGTTATGTCTGATCACAGAGACTTTTTGTCATTGAGAAAACAAAATTCTAATAAATAAATATAATTATAAATAAATTTACATATAAATTAATGATACAATGTAGTAGGAGATTTATTAATTTTTCTAAAACATTCATCATTTGTGACATCCCACCCTTAAGGGGATGGGAGCACCCATGATTCATAGATGTTCATCAGCAAAAGGAATGACAAAAGTCAGAGGGTCCGCAGAAACTCACAAAGTTTTATTAGTAAATGACACACTTGGCATGGAAATTCATGTTAGACCCTGACTTCTTATACATGGCAGTGAGTTTTGGATCAAGGGCTAAGGGAGAGAAAGAGATGAATGGAAGAGGAGGAGGGAGAGAAAGATGAATAAAAGAGGAGGCGAGAGAAAGGAGAAAAGGAAGAGAGAAAGAGGGCAAGAATAGAAAGAGGGAAAGAAAGGAAGAAAGGAAGGAAGAAAGGAAGAAAAGAGAGAAAAGAAATAAGGAAATCACCAGTCCTGGCTTCATTGTCAATCCAGCTGATGGGATGTCCAGGGTCCTGGGTGCACTGCCTGGGCTTGTTGGGGGTGCTTTTTCATATACAGGTTTTCCCTGCCCTGGAGACAGGTTTCTCGCTTTCTATGCAAATCAGTTATCATGTGCGGTCTGGTTTTAGACCTTTCTGAAATGGGTCAGAAGGCTATGGGGCTCTTGGGTGGTCTTGATTTTCCCCATACACTCCACGCCCACTTTTTGATCTCATTCCTGCACTTGGGCTGTTCTGTGTTGTGCTTATCTCCAGGAATTAGAACAAGGACATTTGTCCTGGAAAAGTGCTGCCCTACCTCCACGTGACCCCTTCTCCAGCTACATCTTGTTCTTTCCCACAGCATGTTATTACCAACAGTCTTCAGTTATTATCTACAAGCCTTGTCTGTTATTACCAACAGTCCTTGGTTGGCTCCACAGCCATCCAGATATCGGTGTGAGACATACACATTAGCCCCTTATCTTCTGGGCTTCTACACCATTGTCTACCTCCTTTTTCACATGATCTTTTTACATCTACACTGCTAAATAATGGGATCTCATTACTTTTCTTGGACTTTTGGGTCCATGGGGGGAGCCAGTGTACCTGATTGCTTTTATGTACTTAATTCAAATTGTTTTTTACGTCGCCTTGGCAGGTGTAGAAGTAGGAAAAAAGCACACTTTCTTTCAGAAAGTGAGTTTAGGTTGGGAAAAAATGTTTCTTTCCACAGAGATGCTGTGGACATTTTACTTTTTGTTCCATACAAGCTTCCTTGCTGATCAGAGCTTTGGGCACTTTCAGGATTATGACTATGTCTGTGTCTGGAAAACAGAAGAGTACATGAGACTTGCAGAGTGGGATGGCATCTGATTAAAGCCTACATTTTTTATGTATATTAACTAAAAGGGGGGAGAACAATTAAGTTACTGGTTAATAAAGAATGTCAGATTATTTATGCTGGTTAAGACTGTGTGAGTTTATCAAAATATCTAATGGAACCTTCAATACCAAGGAAGTTGTTAGCCCAACGGGAGATGAACACCATTACCTACAGAATTAAGGTTTATATATAGCCAAAGAAATGGTTTGCAATAGTCATGTACATTCTCAGTTCTAAATTAAATCAGCAACTCTCAAGGAAACAGCCTCCAAACGATCATAGATGTGTAATTTAATATGTCTGCTTGTATTCAGCAATATCAGAAACATACGGAGATAGTGTTGGGAAGTAAAGGGAACAAGAAAAAAACAATGTTGGAATATTTGTAATACACTGCTGTAAATTGTTATTCCTTTCCTTTGGTTGCTCCATGTGGTTCAGGGGAAACTGATGGTTTGCTCTCTCATCTTTTTTTAAGAATTATTTACAGGGAATGATTTATCCCACCTGTGGTAGGATGGATTGACTCCTCAGAAAGCGCCTCTCCCTCTCTTCAGTGGCTAGACAAAACCAAGATAACTGGTTTCAAATAGACAGAACTTTTTGATGACAAGTTAGACCATAGAAATTCTACCTCCTGACTTGGAAGGGATTTGGTTTTTTAATGGAAAAATTCCAGAAATGGGAAAAAAGTATTATAGATAAGGGCAAACTTGCATGTGCGAAGAAATTGGAAAGATTGGGATCAGATAGAAAAGAGATGAATAAATACAGTCACGATTAAAAGAAACAAACAAGAGAATGCTAAAACAGTCTTGGAACTCTGAAGTAGTACTTCTTTTCTATTGTAGTAAAAGTGCAAACACTACGTGAAAAAAAATGCAATGAGGCTTGCAGGAACACAGAACATGTTATATAAATTCTAATATTCAATACTAATCAAGAAAGGCTTAAGTTTTTTACTCTTATGAGAAGTAAAAATACAGGAAGTTATATTAAGTACATTTTTTACTTCAGTGTGAAAATACCACCACTCAGACTACAAGGGACCCACATATCAATGAGCACTGGGAAGAACATTCCTCTCTGAATGCCTATTTCACAACTTAGAACTGTTGGAAAGTATTAGTATTTTTTTCTTGAAGTATTTGCTATTGATAACTGTCAAAAGCTGGGTGCAAGCTAAAACAGTGATTTGATCTACTGTGGCAATTTTTGTATTTACGTTCTTTATTTCTAATGTGAAAATATAAGTGAAAGAGAAAGCTAGTTCATTTCCAATACTGTGCAAAGGGACTGAGCTTTGCATTAAAGCCTTTTATGGTGTTAGAGGGTGCAGTTGTACTGAAACATGTACTCATAAAATGTGAAGTAGCCTTCTATAGATTACTGTAGGAATGCATAAATTTTGAGAAACTGTGAAGTGCCAGTGAAAACTTACACTCTCTGAGTCTAATCAGATTTTGGTTTTGAAAACACCTTGTTATTTTTACTCTTTCCCATTACCTTTCTTATCTATTGTAGTCATTCTTACTAAAAGCCAAACATAAAAATTACAAAATCTCGTATGAATATCAATGTCTGAAAAAGAATTCTTGTTGACATTTTACTTTTTACAGTAGTGCATGTAACCAAATGATCACATTCTTCCTTTTCCTATAAAATAAAGTCTTTAAAACAGTAATACAGTTCATGCATAGTTTAAGAAATCATTTATGTAAATTTGAAGGTACAAGATGGAGTGTGATAGGTCTACCAAGTGAAGTATTAATAGATATATTATAACTATGGCTCTGTGCTTCAATAAGTCAAAAGGTATGTATTAATTCAAGCTGCTGTTAACTTGTTGCAATATTTAGAACTTGAGCTCTAGGATATATACTGTTCCCTTAATGTAGCACAGTAACTGATGTAAGTTCCCATTTTTTTTCCATTAGTTTTGTTTTATTTTGTTTTTTTAAGGACATTGTGTTGTGCTTTGAAAAGGATACCATATGTTGAATGCTGTCCTCCCTATCCCACATACGATATTATAAAAATAAATTATGTTATAAATATTTGGTAACCTTTATGCAAAGCAGGTCTTACAAATCAAGCTTAATCAAATGTTGCCGTGCTAGTTACTTCAGTGGTATTCTTACTAGTTTTCTTTTTTGAACTAGTCTTCTAGACTGCAGGCAAATTTGATTAAATTACATTGTTAGTTCTGTGTTTATTCAGCCACTAAGCAGCATCTGGTGTAAAACATTTTATAACATTTCACAGTAATAGACAAACTTCTCCAAAGTACTTAAGAATTGAAATTGAAAATGTAAAAGCAATCTCAGCAAAAATTACCTGATGGGAAGGTTATACAGTCATTTTCATGCTCTTTTAAATACACTGTAGAAAGGGAACTCCCTGTAGTGAGTTATTTCTGAAGTGTGTTCTGCTGCTCACCCTGGAGGAAGTGGTGTTAATGTTCCATGGGAACAACAGCGTTCCTGCAGACCTCAGGACATGCCAGACCTGCCTTTTCTCTTGGGCTCCATCACAGTCTATTAGCAGCAAGGAACCCCAGCAAGATGATGGATAGGTTGTACTTAGCTCGGCATCCTAAACAGATCCTTGAAACTCCCTCTTGAGGAACTGTTCTGCCTTTTCCTGCAGTCCATGTTCAAAGCTGCTTGGGTATTCATGTATCATTTGTTACACCTTCAGTTTGGGAATGAAGGCTAAGATTCCATTTGAACTTATCAGTGAATGTAGTCAGTAGAAATGCCATGTGTGTATATCCTCAGCATCCAGGATTGGCAAATATGTGTTAATCTCTGTGACAGGAGATCTGAAGTTACAAATCCTCACCAAGTCTGATGCTATGAACTCTACTGTCAAAGACTCCATTGACACACTATGATCTGTTAAAGTGGTCAGTTTTCCTCGATTGTTTCTTTTGTGGGACTTACTGTGAAAGTTGTTGCTGGAAATGTAATTTTCCTCATCATTATACTTCTTTTCTAGCTGGATCATCACAGGTAAGAATACTGTTGAGCAGAAAGTGAAAAGCTCTTCAGAATAGCTCTTCTTAAGTGATTAAATGATTATCATCTCTGTTGCTTTTCTTTGATCTTATAATCAACTTCAAGATGGTACTGGATAACTCAGTTGAAGTGATTATATATTTGAAATAGAAAGTATTTATCTCCTTTTGGTATCACTGTGTTTAAACAGGTGGATTTCTTTCCATTAATGTTAGTATTTTATGGTTCCTTGTAACTGTCCCCTTACTTGAACATTTGAATAACATTTAGAGTATAAATATGCCTAACAGGAACTGATATACTAGGGGCAAAATTTCAAACTCTCTTATTTATATTGACACTAATAAATACAATTAAGAAATTACATTAGGTTTCTGTACCTGAATTAGGTATAGAGAATGGGAGCTCAGTGCCTCAGAGAAGGCTTAATGGGAGGCAGGACCTTTTGCTTGAATAATCACCAGTTTTCAAAAGCTTTCATTGCGTGATGATTATATAATTGTTAGTATTCCTAACATGAATTGATTACAGAACAGTTTTTATTGGTAAAACCGTTATTTTAGTTAATATTATATGGCTTCCATTTTGGTAATTTGTACAGAGATGCTGAGATCAGTATGTCCCTGAAGAAATTTTCGTTTGTATTCATTCTTTGCTGAATAGAGAGTATCTGGATTTTCTGTCCTTTAAAAAATTTGATCCTGGCATGCGAGATGTGGCATGAAAAATTAATTTTTTATATAATCTTAAATATATTACTGTCTAATAAAATTTAAATGGAGTTATTAAAAATGCCTAATTTCTGGGTCTGTTAGGCATTTACAATTCTGTCTCACTGAAAATAAATTACACTTTGGTCCTCAAGCTTTTTAAGTATTGTGGAAATTTTTATGTTGCCTCTTAATATTTTGCTTTTTTCCTAAGGGTTTCTAAAACACTTTGCTCTCATGTGTGGGATTGGTTTTTTACAATTAGATTAATCATCACTGACCCGGAATATCATGATTCATGTAAGACATGTGGTGCCACTACATTGGAAGAAACAGCAAATGTTCTTCTACTCTGATATTTATAAGTACTTTATTATCTTTGTAGCTGAGTCATTTCTAGAACAAATAGGGGTAACAGTTAAGTGTGATTCTATTGTCCTTCATTGTCTCCTATTACATCAAACACATTCTTGCTGTATTTTTGTGAATTTGTTTCAAACTGCTGTTTTATAATTACAAAAAAATAAAACTAGTTATTGAGATTAAGATCTAAAAAGTACATCGCGTATTCAATAGCAAGTGATGATGCTTTGGATGTTCAGCACATTTGTTCAACTGCTTTAGATATTCTCTGTCAAATCTCTATCTACAGCTGAAAATAAACTTTTTCTTAGTGGGACAGAGCTGCAGGTTCTCAGTTATCCTTTAGGTATTCTTCTCCTAGACTATTGGACACCTTAAAGATAATGACAAAGATGTAATATTTGGCTCAGTATTTTATAGGAGCCTTTGCAGAAGATGAAAGCAGGTTTGATGTGTTTATAGTACCCTGGGTTGCAGCAGAAACATGCTGCTCTGTTCTGTACTATTTTGAGTTTCCTAGGGTCTAATGGCTTTGTGCCCAAGATGTTGCATTGCTGTAGTCCAGCTGAAAGATGACAAAACCATGTACTACAGAGGCCAAATCACCAACAGTACAGACAGGTTGAATTCTTGTACCTGTTTTGTTGTGAGAGAGAGATGTCCAGGATCAGTTCTAAATCACAGACTGGGGTTGTACAACCTCAGCCAGTGGGTGCTTCGCAGTGCCATTAGCCCCTTAAAGTGTTTCCTTCTGTCACCAAGTGTAATTTGTCTTTTCCTCAGTTTCTGCTTCCAGTTTTTGCTTTTTGTTCATGAACTCAAGTACTGAGAAAGCTTACACAGTGTTTTCACTGGAGTTCATGACAGCTTTCCAGTTCTTTCAGTATTTGTGTCTGTATTTTAAATAAGTTTGAAGAAAAGGGGAACCATGAGGTGCATTTTTCTACTGTTCCTTCTCTGGTTATGGCTCTCCTGTTCCACAACACTCAGGCTCTTTTACATACAGTTCATAGTTCCCTAGCTATGACAAGTGCTGTGGAGAGGCTGAAAAAAAAAAAAAGACTACAGTGCTCATAGTGTGGATTGTCTGACAGTGACTGTAATGTCCTTTCTATCCCATGTCCTGCAATAAATTCAGATCATGACAGGTGATTGGTAGTACCCAGTTGAAAGTGTAGGCAACACGAAGATAATTATGGAGATCTAACAAGAATATATTTTGAATGCGACATTGGATTCAGATGTGTGCATATAGTGCTGTCTTAACTTGTGAAGCTCAAAGCATAAATTCTGTTGCAACATGGCAGCTGCACAGAGATGAGCAGATGTGCATCTGAAAGCATGGGAACCAAGCAGGATGTTTGGAAAAGATAAACATTTAAGACAGTGCGAAAATTGCATTGTTCATCAAGGAAGACATTTATCACTTCTTTCAAAGTTTGCATAATGGGTTTGCACCTTTGGACAAATACAGAGCTCAATTCACCTCAGAGCCTGTTCATATATCCATGACGTTCAACATTTAAGTTATAAAAATTTTACAAAAATATTATCCATTTTCAGAGAGCATCTACTTTGTCCATGCTAGAACACTGTCTCATGTCTCATAAGGATGACTTGGAGGAATGAGTATTGGAACACTAGCAGTACTCTATTCTTTTCCAAAATATGCATTTTATTTGAAACTTTTCAGATCTGATTCTACCTAGCTTGCAAGATCTGAGAGTGCAGCTTTAAATAGTAAGAAAACCAATGAAATGTGTATATGTGTGTGTTTTTTCCTACAGTCTGGAAGTTAGCTGGAGAACAGTATTCTTTTTCAGCATTAGAATAAAATATATTAATATATGAAGAGGGCAAAAATTATATACCATCTAGCTATGTTGAATCTAGTTCCTTGATGATGTGCAACTATTTGTACTTCTCCAGCAAACATGGGGAGATTCTGGTAGATTTTTGATTTGCTGAGACTGAAGCTTTAGGTGGGTACATGCCCTCCTCTGTTTCTACCAAAGCTGGGTGAGCAAGGGAAAACAGCTATCACACAGTAGATCCTGGACTAAGCAAAGTGATGTCTAATGAGTAATCTCAAAGATTTGGAAGCTCTGGAAAACAGGGTGACCATTTGCCACCTGGAGTTTAGGAAAGTTTTAGCCTAAGTCCCAGTTTAGACAGAACTTGAATGTAGTCATCTATTCATCTACTTTGATTAATTTTTTGATTTAGGTATGAGCTTATTTTTTCCAAGTTTTGTCGGTTATATTTTATAGTTCCTTGTTAAATATGACCTCAAGCCTGATTGGAACTTTTAGGCAACAACAGAAGATGAATACCCGTGACAAAAATACTTAAATATGTTCATATTTTCAAAGAAATCTATTCAGAAGGGATAAAAGGATAAAAAAATTAAATATATATGAAAAATTTATTTTTAAATTCCCTTTTTTCCTCATTGGATGAGTTAGTACAATGGAGAAAATAATCTCTGAGTCAGTCTCAGTGCTTTTACTAAGTAGTTAAAAGCTCTAAAGTTTGGTGTTTGGTCTTCAGCAAGTAAAATGATTTTAAAGCAGTTACACTTAGTGAAATGGAACTGAGGAATTATCTAAACTTTTGACCTAAGTATAGTGATTAAGGGTTTTGAAACATATTAGCTTGAATTTTTGTACATTGCAGGCTATATAATTTTACTCATTTTTTCCTAAACGTTTTTAGGTTTTTCTTAATTTTATTTCTTCTTAGCCTTTGTTGTGGGTTCTTGTTCATTAGCTCTTTGATACTAAGTAACATCTCCATGGACATACAGTGTAGTCATGTCAATAGTGCCTGATGGAAACAGAGGACTTTTTATTTCCAAATGATTTTTTGGCAGGTCAGGTTTCTGCATCACTTAATGTTTTGAGTATTCTTTTCAAAGAACAGACACTAGGATTGAAGACAGTATTACAGTGTTGGTGTTACAAAGGGTGTTTTGCATCTGCATAAATAACACTTCTCCCTTATTTGTGTAGTTAAAAATGGGTTCACTCTTTATGTCTTGACAGATTCTTGAAAGCTCATGCTGGGTTGCTTTTCTGGAATCCATAGATTCCAGAGCTATATATGATCACCTTTCTGTGATAAAATTCCCATGGGGGACACATTTCTTTTTCCTAAGCTTCTAGTTTTGATGGAAAAAAAAGTGTTTTGTTTGAAAAGGCAAGCTTAATGCACAATTCAGTCTATTGTATCCGACTACCATGCCTTCCATATTACATACTGTTGCATCATTCTCTGACTTATCCATAAGCTATGTATTTTTTATAATATTATATAATTATGCATCATTATATAGTTATTATATTAAATATTCTATATTGTGTGTTAAATATTACCTAGTGATAATTATACAATCTCTTATATATTATGTGGCATCTATAAACATATTATTAGATATTGTTATAAATCATATATTATTAATTCTACTTAATTACAAACAGGGATTAAAATATTTATTAATTCTGTTGTTCCAACAATTGCTCATTAAATAAATCCACCAGAAGCACACACTTTTGACATTGATTCCAGAAGACAATGCTTTCTTGAGCTCTGCAAAGCATTTCTTATTTCACCAATAAAACCTGGAGATCCTTGTAGATTTCAGTAGATCTCTTCTAAGGGTCAGAAGATTAAGAATAAGTAGTAAACAAGACTGACATTAGCCGGGGTCATTTATATTCAGAGGGTGAATAATTTTTCCTAAGTGAAACAGAGTGAAATGTGAGAACCTTCAGCAGACAGTTGCACAACAAAACAATTAAAGATGAACTGGGAAACAGAGGAGTAGAGTCTTGAGGGTTCTTCTCTGGAGTTCTCCTTGTCAGTAGAAAAAGAAGGCAGAAGCAACTGAGAGAAGGGGATCTGGCATAGTTTGCTCACTGAAAAAAATTGAACAGTTACTCCACATGAATACCGCTCCTGGCACAATGGGATCAAGCAGCACATACATTAGTGGTAAAGAATTCAGAAAACAAAACCAGATAAGACAAAATTCGGCATGTCTAGGGGGTCCAAGGCTGTTTCCACTGTTCAGAGAGAAGAAAATCATGGAAAATACACATCAATGTATAAGGTATATTGCAGGTAGAAAACAGGTTATCAAGAAGAAAATGTATTACAGTTACTGAGAGCAGTAGTCAGGCAGCACACTCATAAAAAGGAAAGACAGTATTTATTACAGAAGAAGAAAAACCTGAAGGGAGTATATTTTTTGTGCAGTTTCCCCCTCTGTTAGTAGTTCATTTGTTGTCTACTTTTAAAAATAATTGAAAAAAACTGAACAGGATTGAAGGTAAAGGGAAGTGCATTTCTATCTTACTAGTAATAAAATTCTGCAACAATTCCAATGATTCCTGACGTTCTATTACCTAGCTGAAACTTCTGACCGCTAGTACTCTGATAGCATGTCCTGTTTCAGGAAGCAAAACCAGGGGTATCATCATAATTTTTCTCTGTTTGCTAAAGATCAGAGTGGATTTTCTCAACATTTAGTACTTTAAAGAAGAGAAATTAATATACACATTAGTAACAAAACAGCTGTGAAGCTCTGCAGGAATCCCATCAATGAGTAAGCAAGCAGGATGATGTAGAAAGAACCAGCTGGTTAATCAGAAGAGAAGGCAGCTTGTTGGAGAAGCTGTCATCCCTGAATCTTCAATTGGTGGGTCATTTTGTCCTCGGCAGGGACCCTTTGCATTAAGTGTAATTTTTACTCTCACTGCTCCATCGGTATGACAGCTTTGGTTCTAAATGCAGTGAAAATCTCGGCCCTGATTTACATTATTCCCCAATGATGTATTTAAAAATATCAGATAACTGTAAAAGCAGTAAAATTTGAATGTAAAATATATAATAAATTTTTAACTCTGGATGTAAACTTTATTCTTAAACTGTTGAGATGATACACATGTGATGAGTTTCTGCAGTCTCTAGCAATTGTTTTCATGTTATAAGGTGGTGGTAGGTTTTTTTTAAATTATTTTCAAGTCATGAGTTTCTTAGAGCAATTCAAACTGTGAAATACAATATTTCAGGTCTGTATCATTGTTGTATAGTTTAATGTATATTCAAGTGGTGTTTCTGCTTACTCTCTGGAATTATATTGCAATAATATGGAATAAAATAATAATATTTTTATTAATCTGTTTACTTCACAGTGTGCTACATTGAATGTCTAAGGAAATGTTCTGTTCTTTTAATTGCTGTTTCCATAAGCAGTTTGCATAGGAGGATAAAAATGGGACTTTTCCAGTTAATATTACTTATTTTAATTAAAAGGCAGTAAAGTAGGCATCTCTGACTCATGGCAGGCAGACAACATGTTATACTGCAGATCTTTTGTCATTGTCAAAGTCACAAGGAATAAGTTAAAAGAAGGATCAACAGAACAAGGGCCAAGTATTATCTACCTTTGAAGCTCAGTGCATCAAGGAGGGTTGGGAGAATACTGTAGCAAGTGACTCTATAGAACAAATGAACACTGAAGGAAAGAATGTCAGTAACAGAGTTAAATAGAATTTGCATACAATAGATAAACATGATTTGGAAAATTTTATCACTGGGCCACATACGATGGGTGATTAAGTTTTAACAGGAAAGATGGTTCCCTTGGAAATTGAATCCAAATATTCTGATTGAGGCAGAGGAAAAATCACAGAAAATGCTGAGTTGGAAGGGAACCAAAAGGATTGACTCCAACCCTTGGCCCTGCACAGGACCATCCCCAAGAGTCACACCAGTTGCCTGAGAGTATCATCCAAACACTTGAACTGTCAGGCTTGGTGCTGTGACCACTTCCCTGGGGAGCCTGTTCCAGTGCCCCTTGGCTTGTCCCAGTGGCTTGTCCTGAAAACAAGAAAACGTAAATAGCAGAGAAATCATAATTTCAAGACCCAGCCTTGTGTGCCTGGCATGCTTCTGTCTATAATATGCTCTATTTTCTTCTGTATATGATATTGCTGAGTATTTCAGTGTGGAAGAAAGAATATGGACAATTAAGAAAATCACTGTGGTTCATGGGTTACTACAGAATTAATTTACTTACACATATGGTATATATTTCATTGTAACTTCATCTGCTCTAAAAAATGGTTGTTGTATAGCAATGCATAAAATACCATGTATTATCCCTTCATATGAAGGCATTTGATAAATTGCACTGTGTGTGGAAAATAGGGGCCTTTGTAACTTGTTGTTTCTCACAAAACCTCAGTTAACTAGAAACTAAAAGTTTTTAGAAGCAAGCACATAAAACTCCTCAGATTTCAAACTTCATGATTTGCAAAGAAAATAATACTAAGTTTGAGAAGAATAGTAATTTTGTACTTAATTATGGTAACTACTAGTGCTATTTTACCTAAATTTAAATATATCATTAATGTTTTTAAGTCATACACTAGACAAAAAATTATTTGGAAAGTCAACTAACCCACTTTTAAAGAAATAGTATTTTGGTTTTTCAGTTGGTTTTTTTGAGCAGTAACCAAAGTGAACTCCTATTCATGTAGAAATGCTGTGAGAAGGAACCTTGATGTTTTCATTCTCAGTGGTACATCCCATATGTTATATTTATCTTCCTGTATTTAATTTATGTGATATATATCTGACATCTTCTTCTCACTGATCTCTATGAAAATTTCTGCCTGCATAAAATAGATTAAATGAAAACTTCCTTTTCTAGAGTTAACTTCGGTTCCGTCAAAGTGAGGACCATCAGTTTTCAGTGGTATAATTAATGATCTCTAAGGATGTTTGCATACTGGAGAAATCTAAGATAGTTTTGAGTAACCTTCTTCACTTTTACACTATTTGGTGTAAGGCTATGGCATCAGAGATCTGTGCACAGTCTAATTTATCCTCTTTTGAGGACATTATCCAGCTTTTGAGACCTGTCCTACTGAGTTAACTGTTGAAAGCCAAATCAATGGCCATCTCTGCTGGCTCTACAGTGCATTCATGGCTCTTTAAGTAACAGAAAGATTGCTTAATTCACTGATTACCAGTTATGAAGATACTGAATTTCCTAGATAAATACAGGGTGGACTTAGAGTGTATTTTTATAGAATGTATTTTCGCATGGTTTTTACTGATAAGTATTAGTGAAAAAACCTCACTTATTAATCTGATAGATATGGTATATTTCTAACTGCATGACTCCTTTAAGAGGTAGTGCCTGTGAGAGAGATTTTCCATAGAAAAAGAAGAAATATTGTGGCCAAATTCTTTATTTGGGTTTTGGTTTTTGTTTTTGTTGGTTTTTTTTTTTTTGTTTTTTTGTTTTTTTATTTTTTCACAAACTACAAGGTGTGACTACCTTGTGGGGTTAGCTGGGATAAAGCTTAAGTGACTGATGGATGTATACAGCTGTTTATAAAATAAAAGGCTAAGCTGTATTTGCATGTGGATTCCTTTCTATTAAGTACTTATTTCAGTGAACTAATAAACAGGAAACTTCAAAAGGGCAATTTATATTAAACATTAGGTTATTCATTTACTCTACTCAGATTTATGGTTAAAATATTCCTGTCAGAAATAAAGTACCATTTATCTAATTCAGTTTTCTATGAAAATACACTTAGGTGATTTTGGAAGACTTCAATTACCTAATTGTATAAGAGAATAATTTATATCTCACAGTCAGTAACTTATGATGCTGATTATTACTCAGTGAAATTTTCAGTGAAAGATCAGACAACCTACCCAAGGCACTACATGCCTTGAAATATCTATATATATTTTACTAAGAGGGTTAAATGAATAGTGACTTGTGAAATAAAGATCAATATGCTGTGACATAGTATTTTCATAACCACAAGGATGAATTTATCATTTTCTTCAACTATATGAAAATAAAAATTTAAGACTCCAAGGCCATCTCACTTTCAGATTACTTTTGGCAAGTATCCAAAAACCCATAGCTTTTAAATAAATGTAATGTTTCTTCAGATTACAACAGCTAAGTACTTACCAGTTTATTTGTCATTTACTTATCACCCAACATATCTCACTAATCTCTGCTCAAAGGCTGTTCAGAAGGTGATTCTTAATTCAAAGAGTCAGTTACTGGCTTTCAGGGTGTTGAACAAACACCGTGTAAAGTAGAGGGCCATTTTTCAAGAGCAGCTTCCAAACATTAAAGATGTGATTTATGTCTGAAAATCAGTTATTTTAGGTGAAATTCTTGCCATCTGAAAATTAATGGCAAAACTCCTACTAACTTCAGGTTAGCCAGATTATCAGCCCTAACTTCTAAAGCACTCATAAAGTAATCTTCTGGAACTAAATTCTGAGAATCCATCGTAATATTAAAAAAATTTATATATTTTGCTATTTGGTTATTATACATTCTCTCAGGTGTTTAAATCTGTACATTTTCTTTGAATGAACTGAATTATTTCAAAATAGCGTAAATTATAATTAAAATTACTGTAAATTCAAATTACTATTAAAATAGGGGGGTTTTGTTAAACATTCCTCAATGACTGATCTTTAAACATCATTCCTTTTTATTCCCCCTTTGATACACAGAGTCACTGAGAAGGGTACTTCAGTTGTAAGGAGCATCAAAGGACTTGAAGTTTCAAAACCTTCAGAAAAATAAAAGGTAGTACTTAATTGTAGAGCAGATTTTCAGGCCATGGGCTTCACATCAGTTCAATAAGCTGTTAGACAAATCCATGCAATAAACATACATCGTCAATAATTACATATCTGTGGTTTAGGAAACTCCTGAACGTACAGAGAATGCACTAAGGGAAGGTAGGTCAAAGACTTATCACTTCCCATGTTCCTTGCTAAGTTATCTCAATAGCTCATCAACCTCATTTAAAAAAAATATATACCTTATTTAAGTTCAAAATTTTTCTACCTTTGGCTTCAATTTGTGCCCATCAACATGTCAGTCATTGTAAGCATAAAAAGGAATTTACTATCCAAAATATATTCTCTAGAGAGATAATTATGGTCTTGATTTGATTAAATTGGTTCTCCAATCTTTTTTTTTTGAACAGAATAATTTAATGTCTTCCTATAAAGCATGTTTTTCAGAACTTGTATATTTACTGTTTTCAATTCTTTTAAGTTCCTCAGTATCCTTTCTGAAGTGTGGCCACCAGAAAGTAGACACAATATTTTCTTCCTAATTTTCCTAACACTGTATTCTGAAATAAAATCAGTCTTGCATTTTTTTTAGAAATTATCCTGCTTATACATTTAAGGATCATATTCACCATCTTAGGTAAAGCATCACTGTAGAAGATGATTTTAATTTGATTACTTTCTATGACTCCTCAGCCATTTTAGGTTCTGCTTTCCAGGGCAGCATCTCCATCTTGTAATTATGATCTGCATTCATCCTTCACTGGTGAATAATTTTGCATTTCATTGTATTATGATGCAGTGTTTGAAAGGATACTTTTCATCAAGGAACTGCATGAGTGGTCTGTTTCCAGCCATCATGTTGTCCCTAAAGACTTGATTAAGGGTGCTCACCATCTCAAACTTGTCCTTACTGCAAAAGCAATAGAATGTCATCATGTTTTAGTCTTTAAGCTAGAGCCAACAACGAACTAAAGGAATTTAATCTAAATATTTCCATAATGTCAGGCTGTCATTTCATATGCTTATGACCATGTAAGGTTCATCATTGCACCACGAGGCTTGAACTTTGTCTGACCAAGTCTATTTTACAAGAGGTTAATGGTTCATTGACAGCAAAATGAGGCACTAGTATGGATTATTTGTTGCCAAGAGATGAGAGGAGTCTTTCCAAGCAATGTTCGAAGTCCCAAAAAGGTGGGAAGTTGTTAGTCTGAGGGATTCATGAAATAGATGAAGATTAATAATATTTATCAAAGGGGAGAATAATAAAATTTTAATCTAAGTAGTACTTCTTCGGGGGAAGGGGAAGCACACAGTATAAATGACGACCCTCTTCTGTGAAGACAAAATTAAATATCTAGTATTTTTTTAAGAAGAAATCTTTCTTTACTCTCATGATTTGATAGCCATTGATGTCTTGAAAGCTGGATAATATTGAGAAGCTGCTTGCAACTGAATTAAGGAGAGGCAGATGTAAGCAGTTTTCTGTTTCTCATCAGTTTTTGTAACCTTTGTAACTGAAATTCTGTATTTGAACCTGTTGTAAATAAATTATTTTCTTTTACCTTTACTATGTTTTTCTCAAGAGTGTGTTTAGAATAAGTGTCGCAAAGGACATCCTATCCCTTTGTATGAAGCTTTCTTTAAAACTGAATTATGAAACAACTTCTTCAGTATATAGAATCTCTTTGAAATTTCCAGGGTACTCAAAAGGTAATAAAATGTGTCTCTGCTAAACAGCGTGGATTATTTTGGAATTTTCAATTTTCTCTATGCAGAAGTTGAATCCCATTTTGCATGCTGCAAGATGGCAGGCATGCTTCCATTGAATACTAATGGTGATGGCAAAGTTTGCAGCACTATAATTCCTGCAAACTTTTGTAATAGTAATCAATTTTATTCCAGATTATGAATAAAAAATATGGCCTGGACTTTGGTATAAACCAATCAAATATTTTTCTAGATGATGAATGAATGTTGAGATCAAACAATTAATCAGTTTTTTAATTATTTAACTTTTGTATAACTGTATTTCTAGTAAGAAAGCTATGAGGAAGTAAGACAAATACTTTACAGAATACCATTAATACCATTTTGTCAGCCTAATTTATCACTGCATTAAATAATTTTGCAAAGTGTATTTGATAAAACTTAGCCCCATGTGTTAATGGCATTAATTGAATTGCTGTCTTCTATCGGCTTCTGTCTCAGAAATATATATTAACAACTTTTACTCTTCAGAGACCTTTTTTGACCACTGGAATACTCACTTTAGTATATAATAACATAAATATTACCTTATTTTTCTTACAATCATAAGGAGTAGGTCTTCTGTCAACATAATCTTTGTTTCAACATAAGCTGCCTGGAACATGTGAAAGTCATGGGGCAATTTGGGAAGTTTTAAATGTTGCCCTATCTTAAGACCTAGAGGTCTTGGGTTGCATATTCTATTATGAAACTTTGAGGATCTCTGCTACAGGTGATTGGATCTGGGGAATTAGACATGAGGTGTGAGAACTAAATTAGTGCTAGAAGTGCCAAATTTGCACAGGTCATATTGTAATTAACATTTACTTCCTGTTGAATAGACATAATGATACTTGCTCTTTATAGAAAGCTGAGCTTCTCATATAGATGTACTACACAAAAAAGCATTTTTTACTTCATTAATTCTTTGTACAGAATTCAAGTGGTAGGACTCTTGAGCTCTTCAAAAAAAATATTGTTGTTGGATATCTACAGCTAAGTATAATGTCTGTTTTACATAGTCTTTTGGGTTTTAAATATGAAATCTCCTCTCTTACAAAGCAGTCGATCAGGATTCTGATGACTGCGTCAGCTTCAAAGAGTTTGAATCTGCAATGAAGTATGGACAAGATGAAGTATCACCAGTGTACTTTGCCTAAGGAATATTCTGTGGTAAAAAGACAAAGTGAAAACTTCAGATCTCAAGATATTTAAAAATCAATGAAACTTCATTTGTTTCAGCCAGCATTTTAAGAACTTTGACTGTAAGTGTAGCTCTGAAGAACAGCCTTTGAAGATTTACTGTTGACAAGTTGGGTGTATTAATTTACATGTGTATGTGTGTGTAGAATGCTTAAAATATTTGAAATCTCAATTGATTCCCAATCACCCTAGTTAGGAATTGCAACTCTGTACTTTTTCTCTTTGACTTAACAGATGAAAAAGGAGCAATTCTGATTTCCAATTACTGTGAAAACTTATTTGTTCACTTTTTCAGCAGCCCTTTATTGACAGACCAAAATATCTCACATGTATAGAAACACACAGATTAAATATATGGCAGATAATGCCTGGGGTTTTTTTTTAATCAGTAATATATTTCTCTTTCCTTCACTGTTTCACTTTCATATATTGTTCCTTTTTATATATTACACATTGCTCTTAATTTAATGTAATTGGTGAATTAGCTGCATGATTTAGTTATGAACAATTATTCAGAACTGTGTATGTGAGGAAGCAAGCATAAATACTTAGCTTTTTTTAACAGTTTTTTTAATGGAGATAGGAATAAATCATTCAAATATGCATCATGGATCGGAGTCTTGCAGGCAGAAAATTCTGTGTATTCAAACTTTCAGCTGACTTCTAGAGAAGAATTTGGAGATACATATATATAGATAAAGACATAGATATACATATGCATATTAGCAAGATCTGAGAATTTCCCAAGTGTTGAGGTAAAAACTGTCACTGTCCACAAAGTTGTCTTGCTCCCTCTCTCTTTTGCTCTCTCTTGTCCAGCAACTGGCAGATCTTACCTGCTGTAACTTGGTATATGGCCATCCAAGCTGTGCTGTAGCAAGATAAATCTTACTTATTTGTTTTTTTCATCTGTGGTCGCTTACTTCCTTCTGTCTTCATGTGCTCATATTAACAGTAACAGAAAATAGGGATTTCATTATGGGCACTGTCTCTGGTCATATGGCCCATTCCATTGCTTCATTTCCATATATCTGCCAATTGCTAAGTTGTTTGGAGGTGGGATTTCTTTTGAAACTGTCTAGAAGCAACCACCTCCTCAAGAGAGCTTACAGACTGTAGCACGTATTTAATACTGTTTTAAATATATAACAAAATAACCAATAATAGTAATGATCAGTAAGAGGAAGAAGGTACCAATTCTACTCTTAAGTCAAGAGAGTCTCCAATTTCTTTGAAATTGTAGTGAGATATTCCACTGTACAATTTACGGGCGAAGTATTTATAAAATGATCCAATATTTTCTCCGCCTATTACATGTTTGTACCTCACTAGGTACAGGCAAAGTGAAATCTTTCTCTTTTTTAATTCCAAAGTAGTTAATATATAAATAATGTGAAGAAGTTAGAGACACTGAGTATATCAGCAGATACATCTGATTCCATATATAAGAACCAGGTACCTGTTAGATGAAATGAGCTGTAGCTCAAATAGCATGATCCATGTGCTAATCAGTGGGAGGAAACTAGTGTTGCCTTTGAAAGGTGATGATAAGACATGCTAATAGATTGGAGCTTTGCCTTAGAAGCGCTGTTTCCCAGTAGATGAATGTTTTCATAAGAGAATCATCACCATGGATGTTAATTAGCAATATCATCACATGTTCTTCTGAGATGCAGGAAACTGAATTATTTTCCCACAGTGATAGTTGCTACAGGTCTAGACACAGTCATGAAGAAATGTATGATGAGTGTTATTACTTAGCCTGTATTTTTTTGATCAGTTAGACCTCAGTTTTCAAGGTGCCCAGACCCTGCACCCTTTCTAAACATAGAATCCATGCAGTGTTATTTTATTATGATATATTATTTTATCATTATTTATTATTTTAGTTATTTTAAAAAAATTACTTAGTTCATAAGGAGCAGTCAAAATCTGTAAGGCCTCTTGTTTATATTTCTAGTCTAGCTGCAATTTGTTGTCTAAATAGCTGACAATATACATGCTATATTCTGCAAGTATAGTTTTGTGTTAAATATTGTAACAGACAGAAAGGTCATTGGATATTTTTAATACTAAGAAATACATATTTCTTGTATATATGGCAAGGAACTCTAGAGAGGAAAGTGCTCTTATCTCCTTTATTTCCCTATGTTCTCAATCCTCATTTTCTCAAGGACCTGAAAAGTTGCTATGAACTTCATTTACTGAGTCAACATAAGCTCCAAGAGAGACCAATGAAATTTTTTTACCACATTGAAATTTTTTTAGAAAAGAACAGATCTGTACTAAAGGGTGATAGGTATTCTCATTTCTCCTCCCATGGGGACTGACAGAAAGAAACTGTAGATAACCACAGTGGAGTGGAACTGAATAGGCCATGGTGACACTCTTCCTACTGAATACTTGAATTGAGGTTAATTACTAACTAGTCCTTGTCTGGGTTTTGGCTAGCAAACTGCAGAAACACTTCAGCCACGGCTAAAGCCTGGTGAAATTAGGAATGACTTTTATTAGATGGGTTAGGTGGTGGCTTATTTTCAGTAATGGTTTGGGAAACAGCAAAAGCAATAGCTACCCAGCTATTGGGTAAAAGAGGCTACATGCTCCTCATTTTTTATGTTTTCTACTGCTGGTGTAAGAGCTCAGGATCAAAGGTCAACACGAAAGGATCAGCAGAGGTAGGGCTATGATCAGCCTTGGCTTACAAGCTGTAACTCTGACAACTGACCTTAACTCCAGAGGGACATAAAATGGGACTACAGATGCATTAGCAGGTTACATTCTTATCTGCAACATTTCCAAGCATATAAGGACATCAATGATATGAATGATATGAGCTCAGATAAGATGTTTGCTCTTGTTTCATGGCTACCATCTTTGGCCCAACCATCGAAACTGACTTGTGACTGAACGTCCAGAACTGAAAAAATAATGAGTTTCAGTAGCTAAAGAGCAATAGCTCTCTAATAAATAATTATTCATGTATCCTATGGAACAGGATAGGGGGGGATCTTCAGGATCTAGTTACCAGAATGTTAGATTATCTTTTCCAAGTTAATGAGCACATTTCCCTTCCTATTGTATCAACCTTTTCTTTTTTTTTCTTGACACCTCAGTTACTTAATAAACAGGATTTCCTTGTTAAAATATCGATTAAAATAATATCTGCTTTTCAAGTGGGTGATCATCTGCTTGAATTGTTTGAAAATGGATCCTTTATATGCTTAGCCAATTGCCACAATTTTATAGCAAATAGATAGATTATATAACTGTAAGTGCTATCAAAATACATTTGTTGTGTTCCCCTGGGGCTTCTGTAATTCACTATAACTGTTGAAATCTAGTAATCTGTAATTTTCCTTTAAAGGATTTGGATGGTTTAGACATTTTACCAAGATCTGTACTGACAACAAAACAGGCAACAGTTTTAAACTGAAAGAGAGAAGGTTTAGTTTGGACAAGTTGCTCAGAGAAGCTGTGGATGCTCCATCATTGGAAGTGTTCAAGGTCAGGCAGGATGAGACTTACAGCAACCTGATCTTGTGAAAGATGTCCCTGCTCATGGCAGGGGGGGTGAACTAGATGACCTTTGAATATCCTTTCCAACCCAATCCATTCTATGATTCTGTCATTTTATTGATTGAATGAGCAGTTCTAAAACTGTGGTCTTTGGGTAACATGACGTTCCTGATGGCCTGCACAGTGTAGTATAATGAAATCTGGAAGAATTTTGACTGAAAAAGAATTCAGACAATTAAGCCCAATATCCAGATTGTCCTCACTCAGATTTTTTTTTTTTTACCTTGTTTTCCCTCAGAAGAATAAAAATAAATAAATATGTGCAGTACACCATAGAATGCAATATGTCTCTATAAGGTTCCCAAAATAAAACTTGGTGTAAAGATAGTACATTAAGTTTGTGGCAGTGTTACTGTGTCTTCTATCTTTAATCAGTTGTGTGGGTGGTGGCTGACTAGTCAGAGTAACTAGCTGACACACAAAATGTCACAGTTCAAAGAAAAGCTTTGGCATGACTCTCATTTACTATAATATATCAGCTTTACACTTCTCTGGCAATGAAATGCAGTCTTAAAATCAGGATGAATTACGGCTGCACTCCTGCTTTGATTCGTTAACACTGTTCTTTGGGAAAGCTGCCCAAATGTAAAAAGGAGTCAGACCCGTTTGTATAATTTTTTGTGTAGAGATTGCCAGTAACAATTTGAAAAAATACATTGCACCATTGCCTATAAGAAATACTAATAACAAGTGGGTATTTATATCATAGTTATTTAAGGATCCATATCTTGGCTTCTTATTTGCAAGAAATAAAAAAATAGTGATGAATTTTAGAAACACACTTCAATACCTAATGGAGACATGAGTCTGAATGATGACTACTTTGCACCATCATGAAGTTCTCCCAAGTCTTCCAACATATGACAAGCAGTTCAGCTGACCATCAGCAGCAAAGCATCCCATTTTCCATGTCTGGTTTTTCATTTGAAAGAAAACCAGTGTCACTCCTGTCACAGCGTCCTCTTGAATTTGTTTCCATGACTCAAGGCCCCCTTGATGGGACCTTTGGATGTTGAGCAAGCTTAGAGCGAAGAGTTTGGCAACCAGCATCATGCTGTCAGCCAGCCATGACAGAAATAAAGCTGGTTTTCCATCTGAGACATCAGTGAGACAGGGCAGTGACGTGCTTCTGTCTTCTACATGAGACAGACAAAAGGATGGCATGGAGTTTCCTAGGGTGGAGGATCCTGTGAACAAGAAAGCCTCAGTTCTGTAGCTTCTATTCAGACTGTAGCTTCTATTCAGACAACTTTGAACAAAATATGTGATGAGAACATTTAATCTAGTGAGTCAGCACCAATGGCGTCATAATCATACAATCATGCAATTGTAGAATGGCCTGGGTTGGAAGGGATCTGAAAGATCGTCTCATTTCAACACCTCTGCTGCAGACAGAAACACCTTTCCCTAGACACAGGTTCATACCTTTCCCACAAGTTGCTCAGAGCTCTATCCAAACTAGCCTCAAACACTTCCAGGGCTGGGGCATCCTCGGCTTCTCTGGACAACCTGTTTCAGTGCCTCATTACCCTCACACTAAAGAATATCTTCCTAATATCTAATCTAAACCTACTCTCTTTCAGTTTGAAGTGATTCTACCTTGTCCTGTCACTACATTTTCTTGTACAAAGTCTCTCTGCATCTTTTGGGTAGGATCCCTTCAGGTACTGGCAGGCTGTAATTAGGTCACCCCAAAGCCTTCTCTTTTGCAGCATAAACTAACCCAATTCACTTAGACTTTCCTACTAAACTACTGATTTTGCACTGAAGTATTTCCTAATGCAAAGTTAGTCAGGGAGTCTGGTGTTTAAAATTGTTTTGATGCCCATGCTGCGGTGAGCACCACAGCCTTAGTCAGATGAAATCTCTCCCCAAAACCAAGGAGGAATACTTCTATGTGCACCCCAGTCAAATTTGCATTTATTTATATGATTCTGTTAAAGAGTCATTCTAATTTAAATAAATTTAATATGAAGGTGAAAATTTTGTTTCTTCTACCATTGGTTTTACTAAATATGAGAAAATGTTGAACAATGTAGATAAAGATGGCTTACAAATTAGCTATGAAAAATAAGACACCTACAGGAGTACATCTTAGGATGAGTTACTGTGTTAAAAGACCTGAAATAGGTCTACTGAGAAAAGCCTGGTGGCTGCAGAACATTTATGCTAGAAATGAAAAAAACTTCAAAATTCTTAATCCTGCTTGGAGAAGAAAGCTGTGAGAGATGTTAGATAATTGTGAAATATTCAGTGACATATTGAGATGTAACAGATGCTATGGAATCATGTTATAGTCAAACATTGTACTAATTTTGTAAGTGTCATATATTTGTTAGCATTCCTATTTCTTGCTAAGGGCAATCTTGAGAGTTAGTAATATGAAATTTAGTGATAAAAGAGTAGAAATAACAACTCATTTGAAGTTCTACTTAACCACTCTGCTGGGAAAGCAGCATACAGACACATGTATCTATATCTCAAAAGGCCTCAGAAGTTGAATCATATGAAATTCTGACTTTTGACAGCATTGTCTTGGAAGAGGGAAACCCTATTCCAGAACTGATATGTTGAAAGACAGGTCACCACCTGATAAGCTAGCATATATATTAACATTTTAAGCTTTCTTTTTTTTCTGAGACGGTCTTGATCTGAATCAATACATTTAATCAAATGTATGAGGGGAGTGGGTTTGGTAGAGTTTATTTTTTCATAGTTATCTTTGTGAAATGAACACTTTTTATTGGTTATTTTAATGCTGCCCTGAAGGCAGACCTGCAAGGACAATTACAGAATGGTGCAGATGATGGAACCCAAAAGCTCTTTCTGGACAAAACCAGAATTTCACCACATGAAAGAAGAAAAGCTGAAATTTAAGCTAATGCAAGAAAATTGTAACTGTAGTACAAGACAGACATAGGATCCACCTCTTCCAGTGTCCAGTCTCTGGCAGTTGACAGTAGTGATGATGTAGAGTAGGGGTGTAGAAGTGTGATGCTTCCCTCCCACCTTCTGTATGTCCAGCAGCCAGAGGGTTACAACTACCTTCTATTATGTCCCAGACTATAGAAGCCTGTCCTGAATCACATTTGCTCCTTTCTTTGTGGTTTTTCTTCAGTCCTGCTACAGTCTTTTTGAGATGATCAGAACTATGCTCACTTCTGATGTTGTGGAGATAACTGTGGCGTTATAAAGCAGCATAGTAATGTTTCTCGGTTTATGTTCTAGAGCTTTCATAATAAGATTTCAAGACTCAGTGGTGAAATGGTTGTAAGATAATTCAGAAATGATGTTAGGAAGCAGTTAGATTTCTCTTTATTTGTGCCATCATTTTAATTAATACATGACATATAATTTTATATCATAAAAATACACACATATATATAATAGATATGTCATAATTAAGAACATGAAATTAGAGGCCAGAATATTTGCAATATTTAAGCACCTAAATAAATAGGAGGATGGCTCTTGAATCAGCAAATTGATTGAGGCATTTAAGTGCTAGCTTGTACTGTAATCAGCAGGTGAAAACTGGCAAGGCAGCTGGGGTTGACGGAATTCCACCTGAAATCTGGAAGCATGGCAGCCAAGCACTCCATGCTAAGTTCCATGAGTTTGTAGTGAGTTGTTGGGAACTGCCATCAGACCTCCATGACGCAGTCATCATCACCTTGTACAAGAAGAAAGGAGATAAATCAGATTGTTCAAACTACCGAGGCATTACTCTGCTCTCCATTGCTGGCAAAATCCTCGCAAGAATTCTTCTGAACAGGTTAATACCGGCCATAGCAGAAGAACTTCTGCCTGAGAGCCAATGCGGTTTCAGAGCCAATAGGAGCTCCACAGACATGGTATTCGTGCTCAGACAGCTGCAAGAGAAATGCAGGGAACAGAACAGAGCACTTTATGTAACCTTTGTCGATCCTACCAAAGC
>VYXB01007926.1:36618-90142 GCA_013397135.1 Pachyramphus minor
TTGGTCGCTCTTGGGCTTTTCCACCAACCAGCGAGCCTGTAGCGAGCGCGGGTAGAGCCCTTCAAAATCTTCGTTCGAGAAGCCAAGCCATGAATGTACTGTAATCTAATAGTTCATACACTAACTACATACATAGCTTTGAAAATCCTGCAGAAATTAGCCTGCATTTTAGTATTTTAATTAGACACTTAATTTGAATAAATAGGAAAAAGAAGAATTTTAAGAATCAGATGTTTGTCATAGACAGCCTCAGCCACACAGTTCACTGACACCATGAGGTAGATCCTGGTACTTAGCTGGTGGGTTTATACACCGCAGGGCAATATAGTGCAAAATGCTACCTAGAAACAAAGTTTGGGTTCTGTGCTCTGCTGTGCTGCTCCAAATGGTAGAGGATTCCTCCTTGGCATCTGCTGAGAACCCTCTGCAATGATCTCCTGTGCTTGATCTGCCCTATTAGGCAAGAAGTGTTAAAATCTTTATGCGGTACCACAACCTGGGTGTATTATGATCAGAGAGACTGCTTCATAGGGAGATTTTCTCTGCTCCCAATGACCCATGAGAACAGCTGCGGATTTCTAAACTTAGCAAATCACCTAAATTTACTGGAGCTTAAGAAAAGTGAGACATCCAGATTTACTTAAGAATCATCTAATAGTGAAACTTATTAGGTGCCTTTGACAAAGACTGGTCAGAAACTGTGTTTACATTGTTGCCATGATTATAATATTTTGCTCCTAATTGTGAAAACTGTCACAATCTAAAGGTTGGATGATACGTTCAAATTTAGATTGGTATAAGACCAGTTCTTTGACATACAGAACAGAGAGATGTAAGTCAAGGGTGAGAAATCATGTTGGATCTCTACTTGAGAGCTGGTCCTGGCAAAAAGAACAGTAGGATCATAAAGAAAATATTTGTAGCTCTCTGATTTGTACCAGTTTTCCATTGTAGTGATTCATCATTGCAGTTCTTAGTTCTCTGTGGCAGTTCTTTAACTATGGTATGGAACAAAAAAAATTTAGGAATGGTGTACTCAGGCCAAGGGACATAAAGAAATTCAGGACATAAAGAAATAATAGGAACTTCAGAAAAGCCCTTTGGGATCAGGTCTGTGGTCCATCTAGTTCAACAGCCTGTCTCCAACTGTGCACATTGGAAATACGATTTGGAAAGAGCACAGATAGAACCACAGAAGGGTTCTATCTGCAGTTCAGTCTCCTCATACTGCCCCAGCATCCATAGTCACCAGATTAAGAGGGCTGGAGGGCACTCTGCTAGTCTTAAAGACTTATAAGGGAAAAAACCCAAACATTTACTTTTACAAGAACTGCTAAACACAGGCTAAGCGAAACTTGAAATAGCTTGGACCCTTCCAATCATAGTTGAAAAAACCAAAACCTAGACTCTGCCATAAGAAAATGTAAACAGTTAAAGACTTTCAAAGTGTATTTATGATCTTTTATATAGATATACCATTCAGTGTTCTTTTACAGCATGCTCCTTTCTTCTGGAAAATATATAAATGAGATTATATTTTAACTGCTAATTAATAGTGTTCCACAGCCTTCTGACAACAGAAGAAATTCTTCAGTGTCAGCTTTGCTCTCCCTTGCACCTACTTTCTTTGAAATTACTTTTATCATGCTTTCAGCAAAGCTGAAAGCCCCTCTTAACAGGGGCCTTAGTATCAAACATGAGAAGATGCAAAGAGGTACTTGCACACAGAAATCCTTCAGTTATATTTTACTTCAAAACTTCTATCTATTTGGGCTGAAAATGAGAGAATTATTTCTTCTCAATGACATATCCCCGTATTTTTACAAAGATGTTGCTGGTGTGGTTTGGGTATTGCAGCAAGTGTTCAAATGCGGTAAAAAATGAGCTGTCCACTTAATTATTTGCAGGTCTTCATTAATCTACAAACTGACACAATCATTAAAGTATAGCATATTAACAAAAAAAGAAGACAAATTGGAGTCTTTTAGAAAACTGTTCCGAAAAGATTCCCCATAAACTCATAAATGAGGATATTTTTGAATGCTTCAATCCATTTTGGGTATGTGGCATTGCTTTATTATAGTAATTTCAAAAATCAAGTATTATTTAGTATGTAGTCAGTTCCCTCACAGAGGCTGTCATATCAGAGCAACTTTAACTGTTGGACTTGGTGATCTTAAAGATCTTTTCCAATGCAAGTGCTACTGTGGTTCTAAGTAATTCCATAGAAAAATCATATCAAGTTTATTTAACAAGGTCTGAGTTTTAAAAATGTGTTGATTGCCATAAATATAGCACCGTTTTGTGATTTCTTACTGACTGGGTGT
Source organism: Pachyramphus minor (assembly GCA_013397135.1). Classification (NCBI taxonomy): domain Eukaryota; kingdom Metazoa; phylum Chordata; class Aves; order Passeriformes; family Tyrannidae; genus Pachyramphus; species Pachyramphus minor. Next base: position 38,946 of record VYXB01007926.1, read on the forward strand.
CCTGCTTCTGGCCAGGACAGGGTTAATTTTTGCAGTAGCCAGAAGGGGGCACAGCCAGAACCTGCAGGTTATTCTATACCACCCCACGTCATTTTCCAGGGATGGGGAAGGGGTCTCTTGTGGTCAGGGTAGTGTTTTGTGTGTTACTGGGCTCTGTGTGGTGAGCAATCATGTGAATCTGTTCGCCTCTTTCTAGTACATTGTTATTAGTATTGTTGCTGTTACTGTTCGTTTTCTTATCTCATTGCTGTTTCCAGTAAATTGTTCTTATGTCAACTCATGATCTTTACCTTTTGTGCCTCCAATGCTCCTCTCCAGCCCACGATGGGAAAGGGTGCAAGTGAGTGAGCAGCACAGGGTTTGGGGAATTTCAGTGGGAACAATAAATTGGAAAATACTATTCCTAAACCACAACACTGGATATTGTATTCTCTCATGCATTATCTGCAATTCTTACTGATGTTTGATTGTTTTTATGTAATTCTCAAAATGCAAAGGGATTTTAGAATGAGTGTAAATGTAGTTTATACTACATCTATATTCCTAAACTAGTATTAGATGAACAAATGGAGACCATAAGCAAGGTATTTATGTAACTTTGGGTGTGTTTAAAGTTGTGGGCTTCTCTGTGAGATTGTACAGATTATCTCAGATTCCAAGAAATATTACATCTTCCTGAGTGAATGGCAATAATTGAAGTACCTATCTTCCATCTCTCACTTTAGAGGTTTTCTTCACTCTTTCTGTTACACAATTGTTATGGATGTGACATCCTGTTATTACATGAAAAAGTAGAGATTTCCAGGAGATAAAATCTCAATTAATGCAAGGATCCTTTGAGGGTATATCACTGGGAAGTCTAGCTAAAAATTCTTCTGAAGGAGAATCCAAAACCAAGACAAATGCTATACAGATTGCATTTCATTGTTTACCAGGGGAAGCCTGAATCTTCATACTCTAACATGAATGAGTTCAAATTATTTTCTAATTTATTTCTGTTTACTTTTCAACAGCATGTATTTATTTTACAATAGTTTAACCAAAATTCGACTTCTGTTGGTAAAGTTGCTATACAGAAAGAGAAGGTTTAAATATATTACTGTCTTAAAACAGTCCTGCTAATTGTATAGCAGAAATGCTGACAGAGACTTACTGAGGGCCCTCTTTTGAAGAACAGAACTGAAAAGGGTCCAGAAACAAAGTAGACCAAGCCTGTCAGTGTCATGTCAGGCTGACCAGAGCATCTCAGGACAATTGAGAAAACCTTGGAATATGCCACTAGAAGAGCATTTCAAATACTGAGGTAGATACACAAGTAAATTAATTTGTGGTTTTGACAGAAAAGAAGTTATAATAACATAAAACAATTTTGGTTTTAAGCATGATTGTAATAGTAAAATTATTTGTGTCTGCTGATTTGTATTACATTTTCCCCAATGCAAATCTAGCACTTGCAGGACTACATAGGCACCAGTGAAGGTAAAAGTGGGATTTTCAAAAGTGTCTATGAAAATTAGTGGAATGCCCTCACTGACGTTGTACAGTGAGGCATGTCACTGTAACAGTGAACATACAACACATTGCTGAAGACCTTAGGGCTTGACTTGGGACAGAAAGATACATGTCAGTGAAAAGTAGCTGAAACTAAGATGCTTTCAAATATCTGAGCTAATTCATCTATTGCTAGCTGTAGATGTCTCTATGTTGGGCTCCACAACAGTGAAAAATCCCTGCACATTTTTCAATATCCCTTCCATAGTCAGTGGAATCAGAGGTGTCAGTGAAGATTTTATTTTGTCAGCAGAATCTTGAATGCTGATGATAGTGTATGAAAACAGTAATCTAGTTACATGTCAACTGTTGGAAGGTTTGTTGGAAGACTTGCAACTACACAAAACATCTTTTTACTTGCAACTTCTATTTCATTCAAAAAATCATTGCTGGCTGTATAAACAAGAAATACCATGATGCCACTTTATTGTCAATTTTCAAAGCATAGCAGTTAATCTAAATCTACAGTTGCACTGTTATTGTATACTAGAAAATATATGTGATGTTCACTTACCTGCAATGTAGGGCTAGGGTTATCTTAAATTTGGCGTTTTTATGACTTTTAAAGCCTTCATGCTGTAAACTGCATGTAATTCAAGAAAAAAAAAAAGCTTTTCTTTTCTTTAATACAATTGATCACTCTTTCAGGAATATTTACTGCATCAGTATCTATCCTTGCACAGAATCCCAGTATGCAAAATACTCCACAAACCTGTTTAAGAGGGACTCTGCCTCTAGGAACAGGATACAGAGTTCATCTTTCTTGCTGGTGAGATAACGTACTTACTACACTATTTTATGACTGATTTTACTTATCTCCAGCTATGCAAATACTACGTTCTTGCATGTTTTGCAAAACCTTTTAATGCCCCTTCCTGAATCAATCAACAAGAAAACTAAATATTTCACCTCTGTGAAATAGTCTCTGTTATTATCATAAAAATCACATGGGCAACAGTAGGTTGGCAAGCTGTGTTTGATGTTTCTCCTCCCTGTGCCAGATAATATATGTGCATAATTGCTCAAGTGCCATCTGGTTGCAACTTAAGATGTGTTGCTCATTGACAATAAAAGCACTGATTCGGTCCCACACATGAAATTGAAGTGTGTTCAATGTAAGTATGCATGATTTTGTAGGACCCTGATAGAAAAAAAGAGCAATGCCTTGTCAAAACCTTTTAAGAAATGTGCATTTTGTAATAATTTTTCTAAATAGTATGAAAATATGGCTGAAAGAGATCTGATTGTTTGGGGATTGAGAAATTTCATTGTTGCTATGAGCGTGGAGTGTCAGTGTGAAGTTCTCAGCCCATTTAATTACGCACTGCCTATAGGGCTTCCCTAGCACAGAAAAAAAAAAGCAAGGAAAAGTGGGGTTCAAAGGTGGTTGGGGCTCAGGCCAGAGTCTGCTGCAGTAAATGGCAAAATTCTCTTTGACACCTGTGTGTATGACACTGCCCTTGTCTGCCCAAAACATGAGGTGATGTCAGAGCAATTCGAAAAAATCCCAGGAAGTAGTGAAACTGAGCAAAGACACGGTAAAATTATTTAAATACACAAAAGACTTGCAGACATGAAAAAACCCACATAATAATCCTTTTCTTCATGTCCATTGATAGTGCAAAAAGTAATGTGATTAAACTGTGGCAAGTGAGATTTACTTTAAAGCAGGAAAAACTCTTTAATGAACATGGAGTGACTGGCAGAGATCTATTGCCTGAAGCAGTTGTCAAATGTCCATTAACAGGGAGGCTCTAAAAGAAGCTGAATATACACCTGCCAAGAAAAGCTTAGTCCATTCTGCCATGGGGCAGGGAGATGAAAGAACGACCTCTGAGATCCTTCCAACTCCTGCTGTGGTCCTCTGTATTCTGCATGAAGACTTCTCATATCCCATGCCTTTATAGCAAAATTTGTGCATAACTTGTTATTCCAAGGAGTAATGCCCTTAGCAGTTCTTGCCTTTGACTTGTGTTTGAGATGAGAAAATGGTGAAGCATTATATATTTGTTTTTTTTAAATCAGTTCTAAAATTTGCTTGTCTACCTGAAAATATTAATTTTAAACACAGATTATTGTCATTTCAAATGTGCACAAAAGTGGTAAGGGAGGTGACTAACAGCTTATTATTAATTTGCTGCTTTTATCTTTCGGAAATTAACATTCTGGCAAGGAATTTAATTGGACTTTTCTTAATTCTCACAGTGATGCTTTGCTTTTTCCTTTTGGGACTGGAGAGAAAAACCAGCATCTGGTGTTTAAAAATGCTAGGGATTTACACCATAATATGTCTAATATCTCTACTGTAAATAAACAAAATGAATAATTAAGTGAATAATGAGGTGTCCTGAATGAAGTATTCTCTGATGGTATCTAAGGAGTGTCCATGCTCCTGCTGTTTGTTCTCTGCTGGGCATCTTGGGCAGCACATTGCCCACATAGATATTTTTTTAATATATTTTTTTCAAGCAGAATCCAGAAATAATATTAATGGGGGTTGTCAGACACACACAGAGGCTTTTGCTCTTCAGAGCTGTATCCGTCTGTATGAGAGAGGGAAGCATAAGAATAGTAGAATTTTTGTCATGGCCCCAAAGACGCTGACAGGCCTGACTGTCCCTGTCTGGCTTCCCCCAGGGCCTCCCCCACTCTGCTCATGGCTCAGGACCCCATGTGAGCACCCTGGGCCATCAGCCCCTGCCCTGGTGATACCACATCAGGGCTGGTCTCCAGCTCACCACAGCCCTGCCCTGACCAGCCATGGGCCCCAAAAAGCCCAGCACAGCTCTAGACCCACGTCCCCAGGTTGTGGCTGCCCTCAGCCTGTCCTTGTTCCCAGGGAAGTCTCTGATGCCCAGGGCTAGGACTGCCCCTGGTTTTCTCAGACAGTCCTGCCGCTTTGGGGAGCTCCCATAGCCCACAGGGAGCCACCAGGTCCTGCTGCCCCAACAGTTTCTCAGGTGGTATAAGTTCAGGCCAAATATAGGTGAGAGACATTAGAGGTGTTGTATGGTCTGTCCTGATATAAAACTGAATTTTGTGAATTGTTTGGGTATTTTTCTGTTCTTGCTGCAGAGACAGACCCAAGGGTTTGTTCGTCTCCGAGATGCAGACAGTCTCCCCCACTGGATTGCACCGTCCTGCTGGACCACCTGAGACGATGCCAGGTGCAAAAATGCAATTCCCATTTCATGTTTTCAAGACTAATGAGGGAATATTGTCATTCCCTCATCAGCTCATCCCAAAACACCAAGATTTGGCAGCTTGTTGAACTTTGCTGTAACTACTACATGCAATTAATAGACCAGTCTGGTGACAAGCAGCTGAGTAAGATGGGATTGTTTAGCCTGGAGAAAAGAAGGTTCATGGGAGGCCTTATCTCCCTCTACAACACAAAAGAGGGTTGTATTCAGGTGGCGGTAGGTCTTTCCTCTCAGGTAAAAAGCAACAGGACAAGAAGAAATGGCTTCAACTTGCACCATGAGAGGTTTAGATTGCATATTGGGAAAAATTTCTTCAGGGAAAGGGTGGTCAGGCATTGAAACAGACTGCCCAGAGAATGGTGGTGTCATCTTCCCTGGAAGTGTTCAAAAGGCATGTGAATATGGCACTTAGGGACATAGTTTAGTGATGAAGAGGGTTGTGTTAGGTTAATGGTGGGTCTTGGTGATCTTAGAGGTCTTTTCCAACCTTAGTGACTCTACAATTCTATGAGCCTATACTTGTTGGACACAGATGGTATCTTCCATATGTAACAACTTCACAATTTTGGTGGTAGGAAATTGTCAAATCACTTGTACATCAGTGGCATGAAGGACAGCTCTTCTCGCCGTCCATGCAGCAGCTAAGGACAGAGCAAGGGGCAGGAGCTGCTCGATTCAGCCACAGACCTGCCTCAGCCATTGCCCAACAATTGCTTNCCCATGCAGCAGCTAAGGACAGAGGAAGGGGCAGGAGCTGCTAGATTCAGCCATTGCCCAACAATTGCTTATTTTGTCTCTTCATTGCATTTTTAAAATATAAACTGAAAGTAATCTGATTTATTGATTTCATTTGCTTTTACAGAAAAAAAGGAAAGTAACAATACAAATGACCACTTGGTACCTCTGTAAATGTGTGGCATCGGACAAAGTGAAGATATGGGGTTTTATCCTTTGAGTTCTCTATTAACATTCTTCTGATTAGTGCTGAGCAATGTGAGACCTGGATTTCCACTGCAGTGCTAAGGCAACAGGAAACACCTCTCTCCACCGAATTTCAAGTGAACTTTCTGAAGACTACAATGGGCAAGAGCCACAGGAGTGCACAGGAGAACAATCTCATCCCCTGACTACCCTTTACTGGGGAAGCCTGACACTGAGAAAGCTGGATTCTGTGTCTGGAATTCATATCTCAGTTTCAGCTTTCCACCTTGAATGTAGCTGTGTATAAGTAGAATACAAAGTGACTTTTTTGAATATGTGATATAATAATTAAAGTTTGCACTTTCTCAGCAGTTACTCTTCAGAACTGTAAAGGAAGCTAAATGAATTGTCAAGGAGACATGGTGAAAATTAATAACCGGGATAGGACTCAGAAGGGCTGTGGACATCTGGGCTCAGTGCACTGCGGAATGCCCAGTAATAGGTTAAAATCTGTTAACATCACCTTAGGTGAGTGTCCTAAGCTTTTTCCTGACAACTCCACTGGCTGCTATCTATGCTTTTGTCCCTTCATTTCCAATTCAGGGCCAGAAATGCTCTTTTTCTTCTCCTCAGGAAGAAGACTGAGTAGAATTCGCAGATGACAGCTGCAACTGTACCACGTCCTTGCTCTGTCCCCAGTAGCCTGTGCTCCCTGACAGTGGTCAATGTACTTGGTCAGAGGTATATAGTCTCCTAGCTTCCTATCACTTGCTTAGGGAAGAAACTTTAACACCTGTGCTGGAAAACTTTCAAAGTTGTAAGAAATAATGCAACTGTCAATGATGGAAAACTGCATGAATCTCACTCTGAACCACAAATGTAGAGAAACAAGTTAAAAACCACTGGTGCTCTGCCACAACATCACTAAGATTTGATGGAATGACAGTTCTTTAAAAAAAAAAAAAGGATTTTTATGTCTGCCTTAAAGCCCGATCCTGAATAACTCATATTCCTGGTAACATGGCTTGAAACCTTAGACATTGCAACTACACAAAGTATGGTTTGTTCAATGTTAAACCAGCAGCAAGGACAAACTATTTTTAGAGCTGTCATATATTATTGCACCTGAGCTTTATTTGTCTTCTGATTAAAAGAGAAGTTCACTTGAATTTTATACTCATTTACTAAGTCTTATGTTCCTATTCAATTTATTTTAAAGCAGATTCTTTGGGGAAAATTATAAAGCTAATTTGAATTGATTCTTTGGAGATTCAGGCTTAAATGAAGTGCCATACAATTGGCAGTCAAAGTGAAAAAATAGAATTTAATTCTATACTTGTACTACTCAATGGACACGGGCACCTTGCTCTTTGCTGCTGCTGGGGGCTTTGATGCAGAATATTTCAGACAATTTAAATACACCTCAGAGTGAAACTTCACAGAAGTTTTGGTTACTAAGGAACCACAGAGTTTGCCTTGTTCAAATTTTTTTTATCAGCTTCTAAATTTATGGCTGGCAGGTTCACAAAGGTAGTCATTCTCTTTAGGTTTTCAAAACTAACTTCATAAATTCCTAGTGGTATTAATCCTAATATTGAATAAGTAAAATTAGTTCTGTACCTGTAGGACATTTGGCAGATGGTAATTTGACATCTAGTTGTGGACTTGTAGGAGCAATGTTCCTCACCAAGAGCATCCCCTTTCTGTATTTCCAAGTCTACCAGCTCACATTTGGGTAAAAATACTGAGCTATTTTGGGTGTCCAGCAGTTTTAACTCCCAGTCTAAAACGTTCTCTGACAGGTCTGAGGTCTAGGGGGCAGATATGTGGCTTTTTTTTCTGTAACAAATATAATTTTTAGATTTTAGTATCCCTTTTATGGGTCATCTAAAATCATTAACATTTTCAGATAATTTAGGTCACCATGGTAATTCATTATCAAATGAGCAAACATTTGGTTTACAGGATTTCTGTCAACAGGTAAAGCCTGTAGACATACCTAGAAAAATTAGACGTCTGCTTAACAGAATTTATGTTTTTCTGTAACTGTTTGATGCATTTACAGCTTGGGAAATAATGGCTGAGGAGATGGTTGTTCAATTTCCTGTCACATAAATTACTGAGTAGATGTTCATTATTCCATCCCAGCACTGTGCTTCCAACCTAATCAGAAGAAAAAGTGGAGATATGAAAAGACATGCTGGAGAAAGCATGCTATTATTTGCTCTGCACACATGGTCCTATATTAGAAATGACTGTTATTTTGTAGGAGTAAATATGTGAAGAAATGCTTGCATTAAAAAAAAAAACAAACCAAAAAACAAACAAACCAAACAAACACCACCACCCCCCCCCCAGGAAACCTGTTTTGTTCTTGTAATCCTTGTGTGAAAAAAATTTTACTGAAAGAAGCCTTCATTCCTAGGAATTTTTTTCTGATGTGCCCAGCTTTCCAAAATGTATTAGTCAGCAGAAGACATGCTTATTTGCTTTAGCTCCCGTTGTAAGTGTTGGACACCTGAAGTTAGACACCAAAGTTGATATTTAAATGTGGAAACTAAAATCCTGCAGTCTTTCACCCATGCTAATTTGCTACAGCCCTCACTGATCTCAGTGGGAGCTGTGGCTGCTCAGCATTTTGAAAATTTTGCTGTTTAAACTGAGGTGCTTAGTGAAGGAGGCAGATGTCTGCCTGCCTTGATACAACTCCAATGCTCTCTGGAACCAGGGAAATTTCCAGCTGGAAATGAGGGGGTTATGATGCTGCTCTTGTTTGCTGCAATGCTGAGCTGATGGAAATCCATGGACTGCTCTCCTCTGTGCCCCCGGCTTTCTGAAAGCAGAGCCTGGCATCTACTATTTACAAAGATTTTTTTGCTTAAGATGTTAAGCAGAATTTGCCAAGAAGTTGGTAGTTACAAGTGTATCTAGCTGTTCAGCTCTGGGAAGTGGCACATGGCACATGCATTATCTCATTCATAGGGTAGAATTTTGACAGAATGAGCTGATCTCTGAATCCCTGGAAATCCTTCAGCATCTGTCATGATTACAAAGAGAGTTAACACTTGCTAAAAGCCAGACGCCTGTACTTGGTGTATATCAATGGCTGAGAATATGAAATTTCCCTCTGTTAAAAATGGAATTGTTTCTGAATGCTGTCTGCATTAAGAATATAACAACATGAAGGATAAAGAAAAATAAGAAAGGTAAATTTTGTCCAGTTATCTCTGTTTTGTATTTCTCTTCTTACTCCACTAGAAGCCTGAGTCTTTCCTCTCTGTGCAGAGCAGCAGTTTGGGAACTAGCTCTTAGCCATGATGCAACCCTGAGACAGGCACGTTCCTCTCTTTCTTCAGAAGTGAGCATGTGAAAAGATATGGATACTGTCCAGTCCTTAGATCTTTGTCTTGTTTATATGTTATAATATTAAAATAAACCAGGATAACCTTTTTCAGTAGAGAAACTCAGCTTTCTGACACAAAATGAAGTACCAGGTTTGGAAATCAGCCTCCCTCCTGTCCCCATCTCCCTGCAGGGTACCTACTTCCCTCAAGCCTGGCTTTCCCATTCTGTGGTTTTCAATGGCTTCCTAGGCTGAGCAAGTCCACGAAGCTCTCCCAGTTTCCTAAGGAAGCCTGCTGCTCCCCAGATCCCCACAGCTCTGGCTCTGCTCCCTGCTGCCAGACCATTGATGAACCCCGAGGCCCTTCCTGTGACCCCATCTGGTGCTCTCAAGATGAGGAATCTTCCTGGCAAACTTTTCTACCAACTTGTATAAGAACGTGCAATGATTTGTTAGGAATCCTGGTTTGATGTTGTTGAATTCAGGGTAAACGTCAAGCTTTCACTTTTACCCATTGATTTCATTGATAATTTTTTATCTTGGAGAAGGAAATTGGCTGGCAGTGCTAGTTGTTATTTGGTTGCAAATAATAATGCAAACTGTTATTTACATTATATTTATTTGCTGAAGTTTATTAAAGGCCTTTTAAGAACCCCATCAGGTTTGGGGAGATTATTAAATTATATGGTAAATGGATAGATCCATACCTGATTGCAAATGGCAAATTGATTCCACTTAAAGTCTAGGCAAAGTAAACAAATAAAATAAAAGACACTTCTTCCTTTTTAGAAAAAAAAGCTGCATGAGAACAGGAACTCATTGCAAACCATTTAAATAATTTAAGCATTTTTTTTCTAATTAGACTTTTATAATTGCAGTGAATTGACCTTTTTCATAACTGTGTCTGAGTCTCCTTTCTGATCCCAGTGCTGTCCCTCAAACAGGGACTCTTGTGTCTCATTTGTCTTAAGATAAAAACTCAGAGTTTTCTCATGTTTATATCAGTTTAGTTATAACCATGTCTATCTTCTAATTATTGTTTTAGATAGACCTGGCAGTATTAAGGTATTTATTAGATCTTGTCAGCAGAAATAGTTATATTGTAAACCCAGATCTAATTATTAATTAAACCTTCAAAAATATAAGCTCAAACAATGGATAAGTTTCCTCTTTGAGTTAAGCAACAGAAGATGCAATTCCCATTCTTTTAGTCAGCACAATAATTTTAAAAAAAAACTTTTTGGAAATGTTCTTTTACAAGGTTCTGACCTTTTTTATTCTCATAATATTCAGGGCAATGTGAGAGAAATAAAGGAGGAAATTGAAGTGGAGGAAGCAAAAAAGGAGAAAACTCAGGAAAGGGTTTTCTTTTCAGAAAAATGAAAATGAAAAAAATCTAACAAATCTTTTCATAGGAAGCTGAGTAAGTAGACATTGTTTATTTCAAAACTATCTATAGAAATAAAAGTATAAATGAAAATGCTGGCCATCATTACAAGCTGCCCATAGGCAACCTTACTGTAATTGTTTTACTCCATGTTTAATGCTAAGGTGTCACACCATGGAGATAAGTGCTTTAGAGATGCCAATAGATAGATAGGCTTTTGATACTAAATCACACAGTATTATCACGCAGTATCCAAGGTGAGAAATAGTACAACGGAAAGAGAATTGTGTTTATTTGAGAATTGGGTGCACATCTCCATAGCAGAGCTGAGGGCAAAGTAGAGCATGCCATGTGTCCTTGATGCTCATGCTGTCTGTGAGCAAAGCAGAGAGCCTGGATGGGGTGCTGCTGGCACCCAGTGTGCTGCCCAGCAGCTGTGTGGCCCCATGCCTCTGTGAGTGCATTGCCTGTTCATATTCTGTGCAGACAGGACGCTTTTGTTGTATTATGCTTTCCAGGTATAATTTCCATGGGACATCAACGTCCCTTTCCAGCCACAGCAACCTTTGTTCTGTTTTAATTAACTGTGACCTCGATGACTCCATTTATTTTATTATTTTGTCAAGCTAGATATCAGCAAAGTAAAATCTAATAAAATACATCTAGTAGCCAGAAAATGTAGAATACAGACATCTTTACAAAGCCGTATTTGTGAAATGATTGCAGAAAATTATCTATCATAGCATTTACAAAGCAAGACTTAAACCAAGTAAATTAATACTGGAAGACTGTACAAGCCTCACAGTAAATCTTGTTGTTCAGTATACATAACAAACATAAAAGCAGTCATGTCAAGTAACAAGTTCCCTTTTCCTCATCACATATCAAGACCTCTGACTTGAGCTGTCCTCCAGAATAGTCCGATTCTTTTCTTTACTTGTTGCCCACATTAAATACATCAGTTTTGACTTTTAGAATTAGGTTGATATTTTAGTTAGTTAATGTTAGTTAGCAGAAAATCTTATCAATGGACTTTACCTTAACAGTTACTTACATTGTCCTACAGGATAGCAAAGACATACATTTTTAAATATCTATGTATAAGTGTATTCCAAGAAGCAGAACATTCGTAGTTCCAAAACTCTATTCCTTTTCTTAAATACATTTTCTTAAATTTTCTAGTACAAGTAACTGAACAAACTGATCTCCAAATATGCCCAAGTCACTTCAATGGTTTTACAGTAAAGATAAGTTGCAGCTTCTTCTAATCTGATACATGCTCTGAAAGGCTGAGGAGATGAAAGACCATTCACTAGGCTAAGGTAAGTGTGATGGTTTGGACTTGGCCCTCTGCCAAATGTCCAACCTACAGACTTGGGTCCCCCCACCCCTCCTTCCCCACCCTCTCCAGGGGAAAGGAGAAAAGGGAAAAAAACCCAACCCAAAGTGTATCAATATATATATATATATTTGCATAAATCACAGTATATACAATTAATGCAATATATACACAGTTAAAGGGGACCACCCACCCCCAGAGGGATAGGGTAAGGGAAAGGGAAAAGGGTAAAAAGGGGCAAATGGAGGGAAATCCAAACAGATACACACTCTAAACCCACAAAGAAGTATTGAGAAAGATCTCACTACTTTCCTTGAGATAGCTGAATAGCGCAAACGTCCGCCGGCAACCTCCGACTCCCAAGGCCCACAAGGCCGCACCAGGCCTCACTCCTCCGCACAGTAGAGCCGACAGCAGAGAATCTGCTCCTTCGGATCCACCGGAACGAGAAAAGGGAGGAAGGCTTCTCGCTCCTTCTTATTTATACCTCAAGTTACGTAAAAATCGTATGGAATACTGGGAGCATGGTCACTTCCCTGGTAATAAGCTGGTTACCAGGAAGAGGACCTGGACCAAACCATCACAGTAAGTACTTGGAGGAATGTGAAACTCAAAAAAATTATACATTTCTGTGACAATATGTTACATCCTTTGTATTCACTAAATTAGTAATAGAATAATTATTCAATTGATTTATTAGAAATACAACTAGAATAATAAAGAAATAGTATGTTTAATATGCTTCATTCACAGAACTAAATGTAAGCTGTGCTTAGGCATCTTTCAAAACTTGCCCTGAAATTATAATACATGGAAGATCCAGGGTGCCATCACTAACATAGGTGCCATCCCCCTTAAATTGCCTGGCCACTGCACCATGTAATTGAGGGCAGAAATGGACCAAGATCTGTCTACTCAGATATGTCAGCAAGGAATTATCTATAATGCTTCTTTGCCCATTTATCATTTGATAGAAGATTTTGTAATCAATTTCTTCAGCTCTCATACGTGCCCACTCGATAGTCATGTTTGCACTGTGTTTCTTTGGCATGTGTTGAAAACAGTTATTAGCACATGCTGAAGACTCTCAAATGGGATGTTTGTAACTGTCATTTCCTAGGATTATCTTTTGCCTACCATTCGAGCTGATTATGTCTGTTGTCAACAGGCAGTTGGAGGATCATGTAACAGGGGCCAAATGCAAGACTCTCCTCATCAGACAGTACTTAAGCGGTAGGAAACCCAAGGGAATTTAATGCAGGGGACATAAAAAGAGCGAATAACCACAGAGAAGGAATAACAAAGTTTTGTTCGTAGCTGAGTGATATTTGATAACCTCAGCATAATTTGGTTTTTCAACGAAACTAATGCTTCATTCAATGTGATTTTCTTTTTTAAATTATCTATAAATTCAAAATGATCTTCTGACTACATCATCTAGCTTGAATCAGACGTGGCAAATATGCTACAAGCAACTCCATGTGGCTGTGGCACTGCAGCCTGAAGCTGGGGAAGCCTGAGGCATTTCCTCAAAGTCCCATTGAAGTCACCAGGAGGTTTTCCTGAATGAGGGAAGTGAAGTGTTTGTAGTCAGACTATGTTCCTCATGAGACGGGGTGTGCTGGGAGGAATTCCCTTTATTCGAAGGCTTGTCAAAAATACAACCAACAGCACATGCAGCATTTCACAGCTGAGAGCCAGATGGATGCTGGATACCCTTCACCCACTTCCCTTTCTCCACGTTTGTTTTTATTCAAATGATTGAGGCAGAGAGAAGGGAGAAGTAATTAACCATATGTGGGCTTGAAGAAGCGTAGAGTATTACGGTTGAAGAGTTAAAATGCTCACAGGCACTTGATGCCTTGCTGCACTGAGAACTACTCACAAGTTGCTGCTCCTGAAGTTCAGCCATATGTGTTAGGAAAACTAGTGTGAAGTTTTAATGCACAAGTAGATAGTTAGACAGGCACATTAATATTTCATGGAGAATTGTTAGACTCAGATAAATATGCAAGAGGCTTTTATTCAGATCCAAATTTATCTTTACTCAGGGATTGAATTCAGTAGATGAGGGGTTCAATATTTGATTCTTGAGTGTAGGTGTCCACATGAATTGATGCTTCTCAGTTAGATAGTGGATGTTTCTTTAAAATAAGTTCTCAATCTAATATAGCTTAAATTAAGTCAGTGACACACAGGATGTGCTACAGGTAGGAGAACGATAAGACAAGTATGGCTCTGCGTAACTTGTATTTTTTATATTTACTCTTTATTCCTGGGTTCACTGTCTGCAAGAGGAGTTTGGTGCAAGCATCCACAGTTCCTACAGAAAAACAGAAATTCATTGACATTAATTATCTGCCTGAAGACAGAGCTTTGTACCACTCCTCCCTCATCTCCCCCTCCTTGCCTGGCAAAACAAGAGTGAGCATCCGTGCAGATTCCTGTGGGGAGTTGTTTTGGCTGGAGCTTGGCAGGCACAGATGGCCAACAAGCTGCAGTCCCTGGTCCTACTTGGCTGACAACTACACCAGGTCATCTAATAGATCTTCAGCAGCCTGAAGAATACTCATTTACTCTGAACCACAGCTGTTTCCTTGGGCTTACAACAGGCACATTGTAGTCTTCTCAAAAAAAATTGTCTGCTGCCCTTTTTTAGGCTTGTTATAAGCCTCATGGTCTTCTTCTCCTCTTCCTTCTCCCACAGACAGAGCCATGAGGAAGCCTTTACCCTTTGCACCCACCAGTCAACTTCCAGGCCCTGGTGCTCTATACAAAACATGAGTCATTAGGTTAATGTCCCAGACCTCCGGCTGGTGATAGGGCCTGGCCCTAAGAAGCCTGCGGTCAAAATGTGCAGTGCAGGCCCACGGTATGGTCAGTGCAGGTGCCCCAGGCGCTGCGGATGCATCTCCTGGTTAACAGGTGATTAGGTGAGGGTGGCTAGAAAGGAAAAGCCATGGGATAGGGGGCAGTAAACAAAAATGCAGGGCTACTGTAGAATTAGCAGGATGAGGGGATTGCTTGCACTCTGGTGAGCCCTTGAGTTGATGACAGGAAGGGGAACAGTGGGAGAGAAGGGCAGCAAGGATGGGGGAAAACCATTCAGAGAGGGGTGACATCTGAGCACAGGGAAGGGAGAACCATTCAGAGAGGAAGACATCTGAGCACAGGGAAGACCTCTGCTGCAGTGGCTGTAGCCACTGCTGGTGCCCTCGGCTGCTGTCTGAATGGCCATCCAAGGTGCTCCAGCTGGGCCCCTTTATTACCCTTCTTCCTGGTGCTAGATCCCTGCTTTGGCTCTTCATGTAGACAGCCCTTGAACCCTGCCAGGCCGAGCTCTTTTCCAATTCATTCCTGCAATCCCACTTATTACATGAACAGAGCCTGGTTTCCCTGCTAGCCCTCATGAAACCAAGTAATGCTGCATCCATATCTCTCTTCATTGAATCTCTGGTCCCCTCTAGTCTGAGAATGTGGCTTCTGATCATCTGGCTTCTTTCTGTGTGCTCTGCCACTGGAGTGTTAGATGATTTTCTGGGAAGACTGGCTTCCCACTCACAGTGCCCTGAGGAAAGCTGAGGTTGGACCACTCAAGTATGCAGTGTGACTCCTCTAAAACTCATGACAGCCCTATGTACTCAAAGCAATCGCATCTAGGCACTGGCTGAGACTGCAGATGCTTGGGCTCTTTCACTGCATTTCTTTCTTTCCCTATAGGTTTTTTTCTTCTCCCCCACCCTCAGTTTTGTACTTATCTCCCCACTATATCCCATGCTAGGAAAAAGAGGAATCTGTGATAGTAGTACAAGAGTGTCTTGTGACTATGACACAGTGGTAGATGGCTCTGACAGCACAATTATGTCAAAGCCAGTGGAATTGAGCCTTTTTTATTCCACAGCTGAGAATCTGACTTCTATCTTCAAAAGACTAATTCTTTTCAGATTTACAAAATCAGCCAATGTCTACTTCTTGCTGTTGCTTCTTCTTGTCAAAGCACTTTACTTTTCCCTGCTTACAACAATCTATTTATTAGAAACAATGAAAGAATTTTAAAAGAGAAATGGTCTTGTGTATGATGCTCAACAAATCTAATTTTCAAGCCTATTCAAAGTTTGCCAAGCTCTACAGCTTAAAAATCCACACTTCAGCTTCTCACAGCAAGTGAGAGATGCTTCTTAAATTTCTGGGCAGTTGGAGCATTTGCTGTCCTCAGGCAACATCAATTTGGCCGTTACCACAATGAGCCGAAATTGCTCTCCGTGGTTTGATTCAGTTCCAGAGGCAAATTAAAAGATTTAGGCACATCTGAGAAAATATAGGTGGGAATTTCAAAAGTTCCTTCCAGCATATACAAGCTCAGCTCCCTTAAAACTGCTGGCACTTGTGCTCCAGGTCAGTCAGTATCAACGTTGGCTCACATAACACTTTATTATACCTCTGCTAAGGTGTGTTAGGAGAGCCCAGCAGGCATACTTCTTATTTCTGAACTGGCTGTAAGCTAGTGAACAGATGTGATTCCCTCCTTCTCCTCTCCTGGAAAGCCATGTCGGTAATTTCACCTGCAGACATGCAGATGAATATTTACTCCGAGTAAGCAAACTATTTACATTTGTTACATTATTTCTCTTGGTTATTTTTCTGACATAAAGGAAAGCCATTATGTTTCTTGGCCAAAACATGCCAAACAATAACTCTATGGATAAACTGATAATGGACAGTGAACTCATCTGAGTGATTTGTGATCATGCCCTCAGTCAGAATAACGAGAGTGCACATTTCTGCCACATGGCCATTGCTCATGTATCTATATATTCTCCAGAGGTACTACTACCTGGGTTTTGCACTGAAAAAAGTCACAATATTTTGGCATAAAACATGTTAAAAGGAACAACTACGTAAAGTTTATATAATGAAAATAATAATTAAAAAATTATACAAAACAAAAAAAGAAGAGTATGTATGAAAAAAGATAACAAATAGGTTACTACTGTGAAGCAAAGAGCTGGAGTACTGAATTTCAACCTAATGAATTCTGAGATAGAGATTTCTCTGGATTTCTGCGAGAAATAATCATATCATACAACAAATTTAGAGCTCCTGTTCTCTTTTCCTTGTGACACTGCACCTTAGAAAACTGAGATCAAGTCTTTTACTTAGCCAGTTTTTCTACGTTTTACATTTTTTCATTTGGTAACATTGCAGTTCTGTTTGTATCTTTTTCCTGTCAATGTTACTTCTAGGCTTCGGTGTTTTAATACAATAATATTTCTTGTTCAATTAGAAAATACTGCCAGGACATACTTATTTGTGTTTAAACAAATTTCAGTGGAAGGAATTATAAAAGAAAGCCCCTAAAAATATGCCCATTGATCTCTGATTATGTGAAGCTTCTTTTACCTCAATTGTTTGCCAGTTTGGTCTCTTTAACATTGCTTTTACAGGAATAAGAAAGAATGTTATTCAAAACTCATTAAAGAATAGGAAAAAACCAGCTGATATATTCTCTTATTATTCAAAAGACTTCTCAAACATAAAACAAAAGGGGAAGAGTGAGTGAATATCTTGAAAGAAAAAACAGAATCTTTTTTTTTTTTCAAATGGTCCCATGTGTTGAGTTGCAGTGGGAGTCCCAGATACTTTCTACTTTTGAAAATTAGATCAGACCAGTCTAACCTAAATACCCAGAAGTGGACTGGTACTTAAGCATCTTTGAAAGCTCAGCAGTAAAATTTAACCATCACCTCAGAAGGTGCCATGAGAGAGCAGCACTAACTAAGGCCTCATCACCCCGTGCTTTTCCTTTCCCTTGTTCTTGTGTCTGTCTTTGCCTTGGGGACAAGGCTGAGATTTGCTGCATTGAGCATATTTCATCTCTTGGCCAGCAGCATCATGGTTCACAAGCCGATGTCTGCATGTCCCTGCTCTGTGGGGGAACCTGAACCAAAGCTGGAGGTAGCTGTGGAGGGACTGTACTGCAGGACATGCCACATAGCCTGAAAGCCCCAGAGAAGCTCCCCAGCACTCCAGAACCCAGGAAAGGTCTTTCTCCTTGCCCCTGGAAGGCTTGCAATGAGCTCCTCTTTCTAATCCTCCTTGTGGATGTCCCTTGTAGGGAAAGGTGCAAGAAAGAGATTGCCCAAGACACAGCCTAACACTGATGGCACTGGTGCTGAGCATGTGAAGTGTGACCAGGATGCCTTGCAGAAGCTGTGCCCGTGCTTTTAGGGCTGAGCAGACTGAAGCAGCTGCTTAGTCCTGACTTGTGGTACCCATGCACTGGCCCTTGGTAGGTAATATTAAAGCAAACATACTCCTTCCTGTCCTGTAAAGCAACTTCCTTCTTTATTCATTTTCTCACTCAAAACACTTTTTCTGCCCTTGTATGGTCCATAACATTATGTATGGGTAAACACAAACCTGAAGTCTCCACGGTGATAGATTCCCTTACCTTCATGTACCTCTACAAAAGGTGAAATATGTCCAGCAACACCTCACCTCCCTGGACGCTGTGCTAGTGTTTCTGAACTGCCTCATGCACAAGTGATTTTGTAAGGAGGCATTTTAGAGTGACCATGGAACATGTCTGTTAAGGAATATAGATCAATGAACTTGATAATCTTAGAGATTCTTTTCCAGAGTTAAAGATTCTATGATTCAAGTCTTGCATATCAAATACCAATCTGTGCAATCATGCATTGAACTGTTTCTGTCTTTATAGTGTTTCTGTAACTCTAGAAATAACCCGAGTCAAGATGCCAGCAGCTCATGTACTCCTCACCTCCAAGGCTGCTCTGCTGAACTACAGCTGCGTCTGCTTTGAGGACATGTGGGTCCCATGCACAGGTACAAGCTGCAGATCCAACACCTCCTCCTCCCTCACATGTTACTTTCAATGCAAAGAAAACTGGGCATGTAGAAGTCCAGAGACAGTTGTGGAATGCCACCCCAGTAACCCAGGCACCAGATGGAAGGGTTCACTGCCTACAGTGTAGAGGCTGCCTTGGCACTGAAGTGTCCTTAAGAACCAGTATTTGGAAAGAGTTTTTTGCTCAGCTTCTGTATAAATCATGAGCTTCTCATACTATTACTGCACTTTGTGCAATGACATTTTCACCAAGGGAACTTGGCAATAACCCCCCATCTGTAGGGGAGGTGCTCTGGTCATTCCCCTTCTTGAATATCCTATAACCCATTTTAACTTCCATCCCACTTTAATTCTTTTTCAAATTTAATTTGTTAATTTTGTTTGAGTTTAATTTGTTTGTCAAAATTTAAAGAGTTATTTGTGTGCAATATGATATTTCTTCAAGTAAAGGCCTATTCCTGGGTTCACGGGGATGTTCATGTGTGGCAGGCTGGGCAGACTGGCACTATGGCCTCAGCACATGGCCCAAACACCTTGTGCACATTGTAGTACCTTGGCTTTTTCATGTGACCAAGATACTCAGGTTTGGAAAATAACTTCTGAGCATACAGAGTATGTCATTCCACGTACTTTGTATATGCAGTGATGTGCACGTGCCAACTGAAATAAAAGGGGTCTTCACACACTATTACCAAACTCATCAGGAATTTATGAACCACATGCTTTGCCTTTAAAAGGTTAAGCAGATGAAGGGACTCTCTGACTACCTTTATGCTTTCTTATCAGCTTGAAGTTGAGCCCACCCTTTCACATCAGCCCTCTTGCATTTGTCGCTTCTGTGTATTTGGTTGTTCACTGCAGTGTTTGCTAGCAGCTAAACCTGTACTGGTGTGGGGAAGATGGACAGTGCCCAAGTATCAGTCCTAAGAGTAATACAGGTGCTAGCAGCACCAAGCTGGCTTGACCCAACTCATCCACACCTTCCAAATGTGCTTTCAGAGGCAACCAGAAACACTTGCCCACTTTGTGAGGTGTTGAATGTTCCTGCTAATGTGTTGTCTCTTTAGTAGGGCACTCAGGATTGAGCTCCAGTTAAGGTGACTGTGAGCACTTCTGGTGTGAGAAGCTGGGTAGCCTGGTACTCTCATCCTCTTCATGGTACTACACGCAGCAAGAAGAGGTGCTGGCTCGTGAAGAAGAGGCCAGAAGGTACTGCCACAAAATGTCTTGGTTATTGTTGTTATTTTATAGTATGTGAAGTGATCTGAATGTTCTCTAGGCCCTTTGAACTGGGGCACAGCTTTATTTTATTTTATTTTATTTTATTTTATTTTATTTTATTTTATTTTATTTTATTATTTTTTATACAGTTATGTCCTGGTTCTGGCCAGGACAGGGTTGTTTTTTTCAGTAGCCAGATGGGGGCATGGCTAGGACTTGGAGGCTGTTCTATACCACCTCACATCATTTTCCAAGAACAGGAGAAGAGGTCCCTTCCATGTAGGGGTAGCTTGCTGGCAGTCAGGCATAGTTGGGCTCCCCGTGGGACAGTGGTGCACACTGGCATGTGAATCTCTCACCTACCTTGTACACTTGTGTTCTTAATATTGTTGCTGCTACTGTTAGTTTTCTTATCTCATTCCTGTTTCCAATGATCTTTGCCCTTTGTGCCTCCAATTCTCCTTTCCAGCCCACCATAGGGGAGGGGAAGGCAAAGGAGTGAGTGAGCCAGTGGTGCATGGTTTGGAGTGGTGTCAGTGGAAACACTAAATGGGAGAATACCATTCCTAAACCGTGACAACATAGCACTAGGCTCCTCTTGGCAGACTGTAACAGGTCACTGATAAGTGCATGCTGCTGCCAACAAAATTTGCAAAGCTGTAATAAGTATAAGCACTGTGTGCCTGGCAATTGCATACACTGGATGGAATGGTGTGTTCAAGACTTTCAAAAGCATCTTTTGCAATTTTGATGGGACTTTTCTCTCCATGCTGGGTTTTGCAAAGTTGAGGGTAGCTGTGTTGTCTAGAGTAAGGGAGGAGTCCTGACATACAGGAGTGGCTTTTATGCTGAACCTTATTCAGGAAAATTGCTCTGAGCTGACCTCTCACTTGGGCACCTCTGTACAACAAGGTGCCTATATGGAAAGGACCATGTGTGTAATGAGAGTCCAAAGTGAACAGGACGGTTGTCAGAGGCCATGGTGGAGATTCAGTGCATGTCATGTGCCAGCAGCATGTCCTCAAAGGTTCCTGCATGCAGAGACAAGAGGCATGGGAGATGAGAGCCAGCCTGTCAAAATACTGCATGCACCAGCTGCCAGAATGTGTGGCTGTGGTGGGCTCTGTGATCCGATGACCCTGAGTCTGATCTTTGGTGATTTTTATAGCCAGGAGAGATGTAACTGGTGGCATTTCTGGGCAGAGCTATTTGCCAATTAACTTTGGTGATCCTGGATTCTAATAATGTGGTAATTTTAAGGCTATTGTAGCAAATTAAAGCAGTGAAGATCTTTTAGGTGACACTTGTGTAAAGATTCCACTTTAAAACAATGTAGGGATTAGAAAGAACGTATTAGCTAAAACATTTTGCAGCTATTTGGGATTTGACTTCAAAATTCTCATGAATTAATGACAGTTATCTGTAATATTCTGGAACACCTTTCCTTCGCTTTTCCTTGTTTATCAGCTCTATTGTTCCTTGTCATGTTTTTAGTCTAGCCTAAGAGGCTAATCAAAAGCCAGATAAAATTGACTGAAAGATCTCTGCTGATTTCAGAGATCTCTAAAGGAGACTCTAATACTAGTAATCTCTTAAAATATGGACCCAATTTTGAAGGCCTTTATACTGATGGAATAACTGCTTGCTCCAGGAAGTTATTCTGCATTTCCATAATTTACAATTTTCCCCTTTTATTCATCTGTGCATCACCAGACAACGCCCCTGTGCTTTATAAATAACAGCGAGTAACACACAGTGATTGTGTCCTCTTGCATTTTTCTATTGAGTTTTAAGCAGATCTGGATGGGTGAAAGCTTTATGCTTCAGATTTGCTTTTTATTTGTGCCACTTAAATTTTTCATCAATATAAAGAAATTTTCTCTCTCCAGTCCTTCCCAGTCCTCTCCTGTCCCTGGCTGCTCCTCAGCATTTTAGTCAATAGGTGCTTCAATTGGTGCAAGCGTATTAGGAATTAGCCCAAGAACAAGTGTGTTATGAGAAAGAAAATAATAAGAAACTAAGAGAAGATAAAAGCAAAGGAAGGAACCAAGTATAATGAGCAAAACAAGGACAACAGACAAGTACAGGAGTGAGGAGGGAAGATCTATTAAACTTGCATTCAACTTGGTGGAAAGAGAAGAGGCTGAGGCATGTAGTGCAATTGCAATTATACAGTGCTTAGGGACAGTGATTTTCAGTCTGCTATTTCCCATTTTGTTTAATTTTTAATTCAAATTGTGTACTAAAAATAGGGAGCATTTTGGAGCTGAAAAGATGTGAATGGCAGAGGAATAAAAACCAGAAACTGCAAGAGGAATGCTGCTGTAGCTGAAACAGCCCTGCTGGGATTACTAGATTTGCGTCTCAGTCAGTTATGGTTACAAAATGCAGATTTGCCTTATCTGGGTCATTTTGGCTGAGAGAACACATGGTAGTCCCTTTGTGAAATAAACAATAAGCCAAAGTGAGTGGTCATCTGTCTAAGTCTCTTTCTGCAGCTACTGCTATTCCCTTCTCTTGTGTGAATTTATTTGTACAGCCAATTATTAATAGCAAGAAGCTTTTCATTTTTGGAAGTTTTATAAAAAATGCTGAAGATTCGAGTTTGCAATTAGTATCACTGCAACATGGCTTGTTTGTCCAGAACTAGAAGGTTAAGAGACTTTTATCTAGATAAAATTATGAAACCTTATGCTTATGTATTAGCCTCTTCTCCAGAGAAGACTGGAGGATTTTTTGCCTGAAGTCCCAATTCAGCAACTGTTCTTAAGAGATCCCTTTAAAAGCAGAGCTATTTCTTCTCTAGGCTAAGCAAAAAATAAGCTGAAAAATCAGAAAGCAGCTTCATCTAATTCTTAAACAGTTGTGCTTTCCAAGCCATATAAGTCCTCCAGCATGACTGTATGCACGTGGTGTAGGCACCACTCTTTCCAGCAGTTTGAGGTGATGCTGCCACCTCTGCCTTTGGATGGACAGTATTTTGAGACTATGGCATCTGTGACTTTCCATAAAAGAGTTGATTTGGGGTGACAAAGACACAAACCAGGAAACTTTCACAACTTCAGGTTTTGAGTCCAAGTTGCACACCATTTTGTGATTTATAATATCGGTAACATCATATCATATTTTTGTCTAAATTTCTGCAGACTTCTGTTTGAATGATGAAATATATTTACCTATGACACATATTAAATCCTATACCCAGGGAGATTGAGAAAGAATTCATTATCATGAATTTTAAAAAGCCTACATCCTTCTTTCCAGAAGATGAGACCTGTGGACCTTTTCTAAGGTTCTCCAACCATATCCAACTGTTACACCCTGATAAACCAGCTTTTTCTCTGGAAAATAGTGGTTCATTCAGCTAGACCAGAGGGTATTTTAGAAAAAAATGATCCATACGTTTAATTTTCTGCCATTTTAAAATCTAATAATCAATTGCAGTTCAGAGTAATCCATGAAAGCTAAAGGGGTTTAAGTGCTTAAGTCAAGGTGGACTATAGGTTTCTGACTTACAGTGGCATTGGTAAAAATTGTCTACCAAGAGATACCACCAAATATACTGCCTGATGCCTGCTTCCAGATCCTGCTTGGCTTTGTAGAATCTGGCCCCCTGAATGTTAAGACTTAAGTGGAATACTTGAAAGCCCTCCATTGCACTGCCAGTCAAGCAATTTGCTTGCTTCTTTTAGAAGGCTTAGAAAAGTGTTGGGTTTAGGTTTGGTTGAGTTTGGGGGGGGGGGGGGTGTCCCTTTTCCTTTCATCAAGCATTGTTTCCAGTTTTTTAATAAGCTTTCGAGCTGACAGTTGTTTTGGATTTACAACCATGTTAAGTATGCAAGGTTGAATGACAATTAATTTACTTTTTAAGGTAGGATTTCAGCTAAGAGGTGAGCCAGGTCATATTCCAGAAGCAGTGAGTTGTGTCCAGCACTGGTGTGGTGGACCACTGGCACCTGAGCTGCAGCTTATATGTTATAAATACATGGTGATTATGTGTCTAGGAAGGGATACTACAGGGAGGTACCCTTCTCATCCTCTGAAATTTGTATATGTTTTTGTAGGTGAATTGGTTTCCAAACCTGACAGTCCCTCTTATTTTCTGTTGCTGTTGGAGAAGATATACTTAGGACAACTAAAAGCAAATTACTGTTGTGTTGCATATGGCTGGACCTGAGCAGTCAGCCACAAACTGAGCTGCAGAGCTGTTCCAATTGCATCCTCATTCCCCAGAAGCTGCTTCGTGGAGGTGTCTGTTTGGACCAATACAGCATGTTGTTGCTGTGGAAAAGGAAGGCAGGGCTAGGTGTGCTGCATCTGCTTTTTTTGGCAACGCAGCAGCATGATTTCTCCTGCAGTAAGTGTGTTGGAAAGCTTAAATAAACCTTTCAGGAGTATGGCTCATGACAGTCTCGGGGCAGTGGGGACATGGCTCTTGTAAGTGAGGGGAGCCTGGGGTGAAAAAGAAGACTCTTGCATCTTTCAGTGAAACAATTCCCCAATCAAGTTTTAAGTTTAGAACAAGTGAGGAAAAAATAGCCTGCTGTGTAGGATCACCTGAATAACTGTGCCTTGCAGAGCAGGATATCCTTGATATCTGGATGACACATCAGGACAGCAATTCTTTAACACAGAGTGTTTTTTATCTTCAAAGCCTCATGAACATTAGCTAGTTAATCCTCCTAAAGCCTGAGGGAGTTACATATTGCGTTACGTATTGTTACAAGCCATGGACCAGCAAAGGACTTCACAGTTATCACCATGCCTCAAGCTGTGGCTACTGCTGTCATCATCTGGGGCAGAAATTAAGATGATCTTACTAAAAGCACTCCCCTTTCCTCCCCCAACAAGTCACAGTTCAATGAGACTCTTGACAGTGATGTAGAAGCTGGAATTCGAAATGAAGCTGGACTACTTCTACCTACCACAGTATAATATAGCCAGTCACAGCTAATGCCTTTAACCAAGCAGGCTGTGGGCAGCAGCCCAGGGAGCTGGGGCATAGAGCCTCCAGGGTATACACGGCCAAAATTGCAGCAAGCCAGTGCCAGATCTTGCACTGATGGAGCCATGAACTTTCATCTTCACACCTCAGAGAAATGCAGAAATAGATCCATAGAAGAGATGCACAGGCAAACTGAGGAGCATTGGGGTAACTGAAGAAACTGCAGCTCTGTCCTGCTTCTCTGGCTGCTTCTTCCAGAGCCATGATACTAGGAGTGAAGCAACAGCCTTGAAGCATCTTGGTGCTTTGATAGGAAAAAAACTACTCCTCCTTACTGTAGATAAGGGCCATCTGTACATGGCTGAAGTGAGATAATATTTAGGAGCCTCCCAGGATAGTAATGACTACACTTTTTTTGACATCTTGCGCTGTTCAAGCTCATGGCAATGTTCTCTTCAAACTCACCATGTTTTGTAGTACTCCCCACTTGCATAAATTGAAGTAGAATGCAATAGTTTGTGTAAATAATATGGCCCAGGGAAGGCATGTGTAACAGAATACATGCTGGTAGGAGCCAGTTGATGCTTGGACATGACAGGTACTGCACTGTATACCAATAGGTTTGACATCTATGTTGTTACATCTGTCAGTAAATAAAGCCCATGCTGCCCATCTTTAGAGGGTGAGTTAGATATGGAAAACTGTTTTCTCTGTAGTTAGCAGGACTGAAACAGAGTATTGGGATTATGGAGACCTGTGTGGAAACTGCTGTGGTAGACATGCCTTATGAAATAAAGCTAGATGGGGTAGCAAGGCAGTAGATTTCTGCTTGACTGAAAGTCAGACTTTGCACCCTGAAGGATATTTGCTTTTGGCCTGTTTAACCTTCTTTAATGGCAATTCCACTGCCATCTCAGTGAATCTCTCCTAGTGTGTCTCTATGCTCTTTATGGTTTTCCTAATTTCTAACCTAAATCTTTCAAATTGTCACTATTGCAATTACATTCTCATCCATTACTTCTCCACAATTACTTCCTGTCCTGTCCATCATGAGCACAGAAATTATTTCCTTTCTCTGTGCAACAGCTTGGTTGTACTTGAAGGATGCTGTTGTGTCCCAGTTGATGTTTTCTTTTGGCTTAAACAACCCTGGTTCATTAAGCCTGTACTTGCAGACTGTAGTTTCTAGAGAGCTGATCTCTTTAGATGCTCCCATCTGGTTTGTCCCTGACTGTTCTAGGTCCTGCATGGGACATACTGGGGATGTGACCTCACCAGTGCTGAACCAACAAGCAAGAATTATTTCATATGTTTTAAAGGTTACCGAGTGAGAGAACTCTGCCTTTTGGGTGTGTCAGTGTTTACTGGGGGCCTGGGATAAGCATGGACCTAGGCGTCAAGGAGGGACAGCAACCCAGTAGTCCAGAAAACATTTCAATTGTATATTTACCATCCTATTTTTAGTTCTTCCCTTTTTAATTGTACTAAGCGTAGTAGTAAAGGAAACATACCTCTGTTAAGAAAATTCTTCTCTTGTAACTTCCTAATTTAAGGTTGCTAAAATGCAGCAGCACTAGTGATGATATCACAGCAGCATCAGAAAATTCATTCAAAAATTAACATACCCAGGACTCCACCAAGTGAAGCAAACTTATTGTAATGGGTGAGTTATGATAAACTGTAGAAAAAAAGGAGTTCAGAATATTTAGCAGAAAGACCACAGGTCACATGAGCAAGACACAAGCATCAGTATGAGAATTACCTTATTGACATCTTAACTTTTGCTCCTTCAGAAACTAAGTCATGAAATTCTAGTTGAAAATGAAATACAAGTATCTTGTGGAGAAAGACAAAGGAAACCAAATAGCAAGATACAAGTACAGAGAATCACAAAATTTTTCACCAAAATCCTGAATGTGGACAAGGGGTGTTACACCAGTGAGTGGCTGCAACTTGACCAATGTTGATTTCCACATGAAATGAAAGCAAGTTTTGACTGGGAAATATAAAAAGGAAAAAACCCATCACTGTAAGAGATACGGGATGGCTTTGAAAAAAGCAAAGGGGTGCTTCGGTGATCAGAAAATTTTCTACTTTGGAAAATATAAAGGGGATCTTAACAATAGGGAAGTAAACTCCATGGATCAGGTACTTCTTCCATTTCCCCAGTCTTGGCAAAGAGGCTGACGAACACTCCTCCCTCCACTCATCACTACGATTGCAGGAAATGAATGTAAGAAAATTCAGTGCAAGATTATATGAAAAGGAAAGGTGATTTTATTTTATGTAAATCTATTTCCAGTGCCTCATGCTCAGTCTCTCAGAATGTTCATATATGCAGACACACACATTTCTCACATGTGTTCACACTCACTCAAGAACTTTCTTCTGTCTGTGCCCAGGGAAGCAGGGATAAGAGCTGCTGTGCCTTGACCCATTACCATGTCTCTTGGCTTTCTCTTTTCTGGCAATAACAAAATCCCACTTGGATAATCCTTTCATACTCTCTAAAAGTTGAGAAACAACTGTCATGTAGTAGATTGACCTCAAATCTTGCTCAGTCCTTGCTCCAAGGATGTAAAGTAAGGTTACTCCCTTTTGTCTTTGTTTCCCCATTTTAAGATTGTTACTCTCTTTCTTATTGAGACAAAAGGAAGACAGTGGCAAAAGAGTTGTGGTACATCCTTGTTCCCATCCTTCTGTTACCAAAGTGGAAGACATCTCCTGGTGAAATATCTCTGATGGGGCTTTATTGCAGAATAGCCAACTAGTCTTCATGGGAACACATTCCCCAGCATCTATAGCTCAATTTCTGCCAGTTGCAGCCTTGGCAATGAGGAGGGGATATTCTTTCAAGCCTTGCTCTCATTTTTTATGGTGCTTCAACACACGGGCATTTCTATTCATAAGTCAACTAGATTAATCTTAATATATATGTCACAAATGTCAACATAGCTGATAGGCTGCAGCCAGGACCTTGTAGCTTGGAGAGGTGTTTCTCCAGTCTCCCAGAAGCTCCTAACTTAGCAGAGGCTGCCAAATGGAGAGAGTAGTCTGATACAGCCCAAACACACCTCTAAACCCAGTGAGGAAGGAGATTATTGCTGCCATAGTACTTGCTATTTGCCTCATAACTCCATAAAATTGGATAAGAAAGGCAAATGTTTATTTTACTTAGATAAAGCAAGAGCCAAAAATGTAGGTTGGCAACAGTGAAGCTCTTACTAAAGAAAAGAGCTATAAGAGAGAGAAATGCAGTTCTGTGTTATCATTGCAGACCTTCCTAACTTGTTTCACCATTTCCTGTCCCAGGAAATCTGCCTCCTCAACCTGCCACCCTACCGAAGTACAGGAGTGTCCTGGGACTTTCTCAGGGCCACAGCTTTCCTGTGCCCTGATGAGGACACCTCAACCCAGCTGGGCAGATGAAGAGCTGTCCATCTCTTCTCTTCTCTTCCTGCAAGCCAGCCTATTTTGTGTCTTTCTTCTAGACAGTCAGGCTTCTTGATACATTGGTAAAACTTTATAAACTGCAGTCTTTGAAAAAACAGAAGCCATTTTATAAATGTTTTATTAGAGTTGCACTATCCATCCCACACTGAGCTTTTCTTAAAGATCAAAAATTATGTGGCTGTTAGATTAAGCATCTATCCCTGTATAACTATACAGTTGGTTTTAACATGATGCTCTTAGCCACGTTAAGGAGGAAAAAAAGGATAATACGGTATTAAAGTCACAATTGTTTGTATTGGGTCCAAAATATAAATCCATGTACCTGGCTAAAGAGGAGGTAGGAATCTAGCAAATTATTTTCATGCAGTTTTATATAGCTGCTTGTAAGACTTAACTTAAATGAATGCATGTGTTTATGTACAGCTATATTTATAGACTCTCCTTAAAATGTCAGAATTTCAGGTCCTGCTGAAGGAGCAGAGAAACAGAAGCCAGGATTGTTTCACCAGCATACCTGGCTTCAGCTCTCATGTATTTGGATGCATTTGGCAATACTAGAGGGACTCATGCATGCTTTGCACAGCCATTTTTTGGAATGCTTGTGAAAATTTGGGGATTTGAGCCTTGGAGCACCATGAAGCAGGAAGGAAGCTAACACTACAAAAGCATTTCCTTTGGCAAGTGGTACTCCCTCCTGTGCCAGGACCCTCAGTGGTCCTAGGAGGCCACCTCCTAGCTACAACACAAACCCCTGCTTTAATATCTCTGTATTTTTCATGTGTTTTCTTTCCTCTATTATATATTTTTGCCTAGATCTCTAGCCAGGCCAAGCTAACATAGCTTTGCTAGTTTGAGGTACCTGAGAATGTAACCCTCAGTCAACAGAAATTAAGTGCCTTGTTCAGCTGCCAATACATTACTCAAGCTGCGGGACAGTGTATATGAGTATGCACAACAAGGAAAATAAATTATAAACGCACTAAACTTCATTATCTATTGTGGCAGAGAGGGAAAGGAGAGATGTTGGCTGCTGTCCGGTCTGGCCAGGGTCCACAGCAGAGCAGGGTCTGCAGAGGCATTTCTGCCTCTTTCCAGGAATTCGGTGTGGGTGCTGTAGGGACTGCAGCTCTGGCTTGGGCACTGCTGCCTCTGTGGCATATGCCACCTCCCAGCCTGCAGACACACGCTCTCTGAGGGGTGCTACCTGTGATAGTCCTGTGCCCTCTCCCTGCAGCATGTGAAGTCTGCTTGGGTTCTGCAAGACCGGTGGCAGTGAGCCCCATCCCAAAGGGCTTTTCCTGGTTTCTAGTCATGCAGCTGTGCTGTCTCTGGGTGTCTTCACCTCCAGCACTGATCCATGCATGACTGATTTACTTTCACAAAATGAGTTCTTCTAACACTTTCACATTTCACTTCCTTACCATGTTCACTCCTCCCAGCTTTGCCTTTCTCTGAGCAGAGCAGCTCCTGCTCCTCTGGACTCCCTGTGCAGGACAGGCAGTCTTTTGGGCCTGGCAGAAGTCCTTTCCCAACTGTTCAGGTCTGAATTCCTCTCATGTGTCACCCACTACCCGAACAGTACAGAGTCCCACAGGGGGTCCTTCTCAGTGGCTGCAATGGCATGGGTGCTTCTTCAAGGGTCAGAAATACCATTTCCGAGTTAATTACCACAACCTAGGAGGCAGATGATCATCTTTTAGAAACGCTCACCTAGCAGCTGAGTACCCTGTGATTTTACCTTCTTTAATTAATGTTCAGCTTTCCATCTAACTGCAAGTTTTGTTACCAGCCTTTGCTTTTCCAGATAAATTCAGCCAATTTTTATTTTTCAAAGTAATCTAGGTCCTTCTACATGATATTCCAATCCTTTGCTGTGCTAGCACTACTTCTTAAATTTGTGACATTTTATTAATATAAATACATATTTAATTATTATATATTGCTATAACTTCCTTCTTTGCGAATTTGTCTGACAAAATTGTTGTACAAGAGCAGTCCATGGGCATTAATTTCACTTTCCTCAGCAGAAACCTCTCTCAGCACAGCCCCTCCTTCTTCAGAAGAATATATTATTCAGTAAACCCAGGTTACGTTTTACCTCATTTACTTTCATGTCCTCAACTTTTATTTTATTCAGAAATTGTCCCAACAAATTGCACAGTACCGATCCCAGGAAAAATGACATAAAATTGTCCAGATTACTTTTCACTTTCTTTCTGGAGGTGCTACCAGTCCTGTTATCCAGGGAGGCAATGCCCCTTGACAGTGCCATTTGGTGTTCTGGTTACTGTGCTGCATCACTCAGAACTGGGGAGGGACATGACCTCCTCTCATTCCCTCCATCCCCTCCTGAACACACTACCTTATACTTCCAGGTAAGCAGGATCCATTCTGCTTTCTGCCATTAAATTCAGTATTGCTGCCATTACAGAAAACCACAGGAAAATGCTCATTTACATTTGGAACCATCCTTGAATTACCTTTAATCTTCACATTATTCCTGTTTCAGAGGAGTTCTGGTTTTTTCCTTGTTTTCTTTTTATTTGTATAGCTGAAGAGCCATTTGTTATTTTAATTTGCTTTGCAATACTTCACTTCCTACAGGTCCACTGTATTTCTACACACTCTGACCTTCAAGTCAGTTTTCTTTGCTGATCTGTTTCTTTTTCCATTTTATCTAAGAGCTCTGATTACTTAGACTCCAGGTGGTTAACTTTGCTTTGTTATAAAAGGGACATGGGGTCCTTGGGCAAGAGACATGTCCCCCCCACTGGGATGTGTGACCTGGAAAGGGGTTGAAGCTGTTTCCCTCTTTCCATTGCAGTGGTATTGGGAATGGGGTCGCTCTCACTGGCTGGAGTAGGGAAAGGGAAAATACAGAGCTCTAAAGTGTCTCAGGGATTTTTACCAGGATATATATAGGAAAATCTTTATCTTTCAGGATGACTGTGGTAATCTGGGATGTCTGATCTCCCTATGAGTAGCAGCCATTTTGAAGTCATTATGCATCCTATTAGATCTGAAGCATTTAACTAGGAGGGTTTCTTTGATCTAAATTTTAAGCCGTCCCTAAAATGAAGTCCCTGAGTTATTTGGTCAGTTTATTTTCACTAGTTGTTTCCTGGTAGTTGGTTCAATAAATAGTAACAGGTCTATTTTGGTTTATTATTTGATTTAGCTTTAACTGAGCTAGTCCATGCCCACTCACTGCAAAATTCTTGTCTATGAATAGCTCTTGCGTGATGCATTCCCTGCTTACCAAAACCAGGTCTTAACTGCCACTCTGCATCTTGACTCAGTGGCTCTTTGATGAAGAAATCTGAGTCTCCCGATCCACAAGTATTTAGGCTGTGATAACGCTGGTGGTGTTTGTTCTGCAACTGAGGCATGGGATGTGATATTTCTGCCAGAGCATTATGGGAGAATTATAACCTTTCCTGAGGGCCATCAGAGATGCAGTAGAACCAATATTTCCTGTCCTTCCTCAGACTTACTTCAGCTCAAGTAGATTGCTTCTTATCCATGCTGCCTTTTCTCTTTCCTTTATGAACTACCACATCACAGCACTACAACATTAATCTGCCATGATAATCTCTATTTCCATGTTTCCTGAACAGTATATACCTTCCAAGGACTTGTGAAACTCAAGCGATTAAATCAAGTCATTTTTAGCACAGCGTTTTCCTTAGATCTTTCAATTCCTTTAATCTGCACTAGTAAAGACTAAGTAGCCCTTTCACTAACTTTTCTTAGCCTTATCTTCTGCCTTAGGCTGACAGAGAATAGAGGCACATACTTTCATCTGTGAATCACGCAGTGTTTCAGTTACACCCTTTTTCTTTTTTGCACTGAAGTTTACTGTGAGATCCCAGTGAAAACAACATTAACCAGTCCCTCCCTCCCCCTCCTCCCTTTAAAGCTTGGTTTCCAGACTGGGGAGAAAAAAAAAAAAGCAGTAAAATCTTCCCTTGGAAACTTGTTTGCCTTGTGTGAGGAACAGGTATTTCAGGGTCTTTATTGGGAATATCTGGGCTGTACAAATACTATTCTGATGTTCACCACCCCTCTGTAGGAAAGGAGTGCTCCTAGCATGTTTACCACATACCATCCCTGCCTGAGGCATGCCGGAGACACCAGCCTCCTTGGTTTTCCCTTGTCCTTTATTGTGTACTCCACTATCCACCCATTATTATGAGTCACTCACACCTAACCTAATCATGACAAATATGTGAAGAACTAATTTGCAGTTCATAAGATGAACTCAAGTGGATTGAATAATGAAGACAACTGATGCCCCTAACTTGTTTTGATTTATATGTGTTTAGACACATTTTGAAGTCAACAGGGAAGTATATACAACTTGCTGAGCTCAAATATTTCCTGGTTATTATCTTCCTTTTTCAAGTAATCAAATTCATTTGCAAGTAACCACAACCAAGCAATCCAATAAGAAAATATTTGTATCATGTTGGCAGTTGAAGCAGTTACTTGTTTTCCAGTGGGTGTCTGTTGTCAGGTAGATCCTTAATAGTGTTTCTGATTTTCAGATCTACTTATTTATGCAATCTTTGTGATCTACCATGTCACAGAGAAGAATCCATTAAAATTTCTGTAAGTAAGCTAGATGCTACATTAGATAACCAAGCTTCCTGGAGTTATTAGCCATATATATTCCAGATAAATTGTTTTCCTTGTGTTGTGAAGTCAAAATAAACCTGCTAAAACAATAACACTATGTATCACTATCCTAATTTTCCTATTAATTTCCCTTTGCCTGTAGCTCTCCAGCTGGGGGGAGACTGGATCGAATAGCTCAAGGAAGTAACATTTTTAACATCCTAATACAAAACAGCATAGGGCAACATTGTGAAAACAGAGCTCATGTGTCTTGAAGAAAGAAATGTTTTATTGAATCAAGAACTTGATGTCAATTGTGCTTTTCGATTTCAGAAGCCTGTTGTTTATTGCAGCAGCACATTTTGTGAAAGTTCCTTCCTGATTTACAGTAATTCACATTGATACACATCTAGTCTATGACACTGCAATTGCAAACAATAATTTACAACAGCTTCAGCTCTGCTCTTCCAGTGTTGGTTTTCAAGGACTAGAGCCAAGTTCTACTCACCACAAGTAAATCTCGGAGGAAGTTTACCTACCATGAATATTAATTTATGTGTCTCTACCATGAGTTAATTTGTTAAGCAAAATTTTGAGGATTTGATCACAGGTCAGTTTACATGACACCAAGCCTTCTGGCAACAGATGGAGTAAAGGGGAAAAAAGATCTTTGCTCACTGAGAGAGCTTTAAACTAGATTTGAAGAGGGAAGGGGATAAAACCAGGCTCACTACAGCTAAGCTTGAGGGCAGTATGTCACTGTTTGAGGGAAGGTGTGCTAGAGAGGTCCTTCAGTCTACAGTCTCAGTAGAGGTAGTGATGGAGATCCATGTGGCAGTAAGAATGCAAGAGTTATTGAGGTATTAGAAACATTGGAAGTACTTGTGGTCACACAGGAATTAGAGTTCCTCCCCTCAAAAGGGCAGCAGGATCAATAGCCCAACTGATATGCACACAGCATATGCAACAAACAGGAGGAAATGGAAGCCATTGTGCAGCAGGAAAACTATGATATAGTTGCCATCACAGAAGAATGGTGGGATGGCTCACACAGTTGGAGTCCTGCAGTGGATGGCTATAAACCCTACATAAGGCATAGGCAAGGAGTGAGAGGCCAGGGGGTAGCTGTGTATGTTAGGGAGTGTTTTGATTGTCTAGAGTTTAATGATGATGACAAGAGGGTTGAGTGTTTATAGGTAAGATTCAGGGGGAAGACCTGAACAAGGCAAATATCCTGCTTGACTAATCTGATTGCCTTCTATGACAATATTAACTGCTTAGTGGATGAGGGAAAGGCTGTGGATGTTGTTGGCCTGGATTAGGAAAGCCTTTGACACCATTTCCCACAGCATTCTTCTGGAGAAACTGGTTGCTCATGACTTGGACAGGTGCACTCATTGCTGGGTTAAAAACTGGTTGGATGGCCAGATCCAGAGAGTGGTGGAGAATGGAATTAAATCCAATTGTTGGCTAGTCACTAGTGGGGTTCCCCAAGGCTCAGTATTGAGGCCATTCCTGTTTAATATCTTTACTGGTGATCTAGATAAGGGGATTGAGTATATTCTCAGTGAGTTTGCAGATGATACTAAATCGTGTGTGAGTGTTGATCTGATGGAAGGTAGGAAGGCTCTGCAGAGGGATTTGGACAAGCTGGATTAATTGGTGGAGATCAATTAATTGTTGACGTTCAACAAGGTGAAGTGGCAGGCCCTGCACTTGGGTCACAACAATTCCATGCAGTGCTACAGGCTGTGGGGGGGCAGAGTGGCTGGAAAGCTGCCCAGCAGAAAAGAACCTGGGAGTGTTGATCGACAGCTGAGCCAGCAGCGTGCACAGGTGGCCAAGAAGGCCAATGGCATCCTGGCTTGTATCAGAAATTGTGTGGCCAGCAGGACCAGTGCAGTGATTGTCCCACTGTGCTCCACACTGGTGAGGCTGCACCTCAAATCCTCTGTTCGGTTTTGGACCCCTCGCTTAAAAAATGACATTGAGGTGCTGGGGTGTCCAGAAAGGGCAACAGAGCTGGTGAAAGGTGTGGGGCACATGAGGAGTGGCTGAGGGAACCGAGATTGTTTAGTCTGGAGAAGAGAAGGCTCAGGGGAGACTATATCACTCTCTATAACTACTTGAAAGGAGCTTGTAGCAAGCTGTGGGGTAGTTTCTTCTCTCAGGTAACAAGAGATAGGACAAGAGGAAATGACCTCTAGTTGTGCCAGGGGAGGTTTAGATTGGATATTAGGAGGAACTTCTGCACAGAAAGAGTGGTCAGGCTTTGGAACAGGCTGTTCAGGAAAGTGCTGGAGTCACCATCCCTGGAAGTGTTCAAAAAAATTTGTAGATGTGGCACTTGGGGACATGTTGTAGTGGTGAAAACAGTAGTGTTAGGTGAATGAATGTACTTGATAATCTAAGAGGTCTTTTCCAACCTTAATGATTCTATGATTTAATGCAGAACATTCAAAATGGTGCTGTATGGGTGACAAGATTCAGCAGTCATATGCTCAATTCACTTCAGAGATAAACCTGGTTCTTTTACAGTGAAACCTGAAAACAATCTTTAGTAAACATGGCAAAACGGGAGTGCATAAGCCAGTAACAAGTGGTGCTTCTCTGTTCTCTCTAATTATGCAATAAAGAGATGTTCAGTTTCACCTTGAAGTCCTTCTCTGTGTTGCTTTTCCTACACAATGGATTGAACCTCTTCAATTTGCTACTTTCTTTTTATTCAGACTAGTGTGGAAATACTAGTGGAAGTGATTGAGACTAAGGGGTGCAACAGCATCTTGATGCTGAAGAGCATTCATAGAAGCTGAGTGCATGACTCCCCAGCAGGATGAGAGAAGAATACACAGTAGAATCATATTTTTCTTTGAGTGTAAGAAAAAAAGCAATGGCCAAGCCATTACATTGCTAGTATTACACGCTTGTATTTTTCATGTTGTAACATATAAAGGTATTTTCTTGTTTTATATTTTGTTAATAGAAAGTCTGCACTCTTGTTTGTGATCCCTGGAACACTTTTAATTTGTGAGATTGCGATCTCAAAAGCACTCACATACATTGGTGACAGGAGTAGCAACACCACTGGTGGAGTGGTAAACTCAACAAGTCTATTTTCTGGCACCAGCTCTTCCCTCCCTGAGAGTATAACCTTAGAAGGCAGTACTTGTCCTTTAAGAGGGCTGAGTCAGAGTGGGTGATGCTGCTTGCACCAGCACTTGCACCAGCTGCCTGTGCTGCCTTTGCAGCAGGGTTGCACTCCCCCAGCAGTGTAGCTGATGCTTTTCTAGTGTTCACTATGGAGTGGTTGTGGCAATGCCGCTGTGGAGCCTCCCTCTCTAATGTACCTCCAGGTGTGGCTGGCTCTCCCTTTCCTCAGGCTGCTCCATAGAGCCACCACTTTGCTAGACCAGCACAAAAATTCTGCACGAACACAACACAAACAGGTTTCAGTCCAGCCCCTGCCATCCTTCGCAAGCCAGCCCAAGGTACAGCTGTCTGTTCAGCACCAGATAGCTCCCAAGGCATGCCAGTCAGCAGAGCCTGCTGGGTTCAGGTCTTCTTCATAAGCAGGTGAAACAGCTGCAGTCCCCAGTAGCTGGTGACCACTATGCTGGGATGCCTCTCTTCCCACCAGCCCATGTGCAGAGCACAGCGCCTCCTCAGCCACCCCTTCACAACTGGCTTTTCAAAGGACCTCTTGCTCTGTGAAGCTGGTGTTGCTGGCTGCCCTCACCCAGCAGGGACACCAGCCTAGTGAAACTTTTCCTTGCAACTTCCATGCGTGGTATATGTTAGATAAGCCTTAAAGAGATTGCACCTGTAAGTAGCTCAAAAGTGTAGCATACCACAGCAGTGAAGAAACCCCCTTATTCCATTAGATTAGATGTTAGGCATAATGTGAGATGCTTTACTCTTTCATCTACACCCAGATTTCCTCACTGAAGTCAACAGGAGCTGCACGTTTAAGAGTAAGAATATAATTTGACCCAGTCAGGTGTCACAAAACAGACTTCAGTCTGAAGAGAGAGCAGAGTGTTGCCCATTGTATTTACTATCATGTTTGTTTTGGGAGCTAAATTATTGCTTCTAATTCTGCTAGCAGTGTAATATGCTGTCTCAGTAATGGAAAGCATATGAAAGCAAGCAGATGGTGAAAACAGAAAAAAAACCCCAGCATGTCCTGATAATGTAGTAAGCAAGTTCATTTTTTTGGCATTAGGCTTTCATAACCAAGGCATGGTGATAACAAGTACAGACACATTTTTAAAGCACAGTTCATCAAAAAATACAGCCAGTTTCATTGCAGGGCCAAGGCAGAAACCTTTTTGAGACTTCTCTAAAGATAAAACCTAGATGTGAATGGTGTTGAGTTAGACCCATTATTTATTATTGCTAGAAGATGACTGACAGAACAGATACTGGTCAGAGTGATTCCATCGCATGCCCCATGTTCTTTCATATCATTGCAAATGTAGAGTCTTTCCCACATTAATTTGCAAATATGCAGCCATCCTGCATTACAGAAATACCACAGACCCTTCAATATAGGTTGTTATCACAGAAGCAGTATTGAAAATTCAAAATATTTTATTTTCGTTTTGAAGTATTCAGCCTCCAGGTTGAAATTTTGAAGTCCAAGGTTGTTGCTTCTTGGATATTTGTGTGCATATGCAGTAAATGAAACTCCCAGTCTGACTCCTTCAGGCCTTTACTTCTTCTACCCATGTGCCCCATTCTTCCAGAACAGAAGGCAGAACAGCCTCAGTGGGAAAAACTCCCATTTGTTTAGCAAGTCTGAGAAAACTGAGACAACCTTGACTCACTGGCTGAGCAAAAGGCCCTGAAATGTGGTTCCTGGGGAGGACACTATCCAGCCTGATGACCTCCAAACTACATTTATAAGTCTCTCAGGACAAAACATGGGCAGAAACAGTGCCAGATTCACCATTTATCATTAAAAGATTCTTCAAAAAAGGGATAAATTAATCTTTGTTATGATCTTCCTTTGAAGCAAAGAAGACACATCTTCATGTAGCTGCAACATGGACCGACCTTCAGCTTTCAGGAGTTTTGGTTTCAGACAGAGCAAGAGAGGAGGAGATGTGAAAGACACTGCTGTAATCCTGAGATTAAATGCCCCTGTACAATCAAGGAAATAAACCCAGACTTCAGCACACTGATCTCTTCTGCTGGGAAAAGGGGTAAGGAAAGACAGCCGCATTTCTTATTGAAGCTTTGAAGTATCTAATTGGTTACAATGCTTTTTTTTTTTTCACCATACACTAATGAAGTATACTAAGTAATGTGAGGGTTTTGTTTTTAAAAAATATTCCATACGCATCTGGATCATTCCTGACTTAAAAAAACACAGGTGAAAGAGTGGGTTTGATTGTTTGATCCCTCTGAGGACTCTGTGTTTGCTGCTTCCTGAGGAAAGTTTTCTCCCTTTATAATTTTAGTAATGGCTTGCTGATTCAACATCCAAGCAGTTAACGTGTTTTTTCGTCTGGATTGCTTTTAGTATCTTTGGGGGCTGGCAGTGACATCATTCAGATTTCTTTGCTGTCCCTATGTCCCCTTCACTTCATTACTTGGGCCAGGACATGGAATGGGGAGGAAATGAAATCAACAGTCTTGTCCCCAGGTCCCAGCTGTTTTTCTGCTCCTTTGCCTTGGCACCATTTTTCCTGGTGCCACCTCCCCTTTCTAGGTCTTGGGGACGTGGCAGAGCAGACAGGTGACCTTTGCTGGCAGACCCACGTGACTTTGGCAGCCTGAGCTGGGGTGATGCCTGAGCATTTCTGCCATCAGAGCCTTGGGCAGGGACTGACCTGGGGATGTGCCCCAAAACACTGAACTCAAGCCACTGACCCACAAGCCAGGGCAGCAGCTGGAAGCCTGGCTGACATAGCTGGTGGGTCACTGGCAAAGGTCATGTCAGAGAATCATTTCCTATGCTGTGCTGCCTTTCTGTTATCCATGACTCTCTTACAGGGCAAGAGCCTGAGATCTCCTCTGCAGAGAATTGAGTCCTCAATTCCAAATTGTTTAGGCTGAGCTCAGCAAGCCTGTTTTTTGAAGCCAAGCCTGCTCTCCATAAGCAAATTTCCCTTTCAATTTTTCCTTGACAATCCTGCAGCAAATGGCTTTAAATGCAGTGTCTGTGTGTAACTGCTCTTTTCGGTGCGTTTCCCGTAATGAGCCATAACATATGTGTGTGTCTTTACACACCTCGGAACAATGCTATGCAAGCATTAGGAGATTTTTCCAACAACTAGTGAATGTGCTGCTTTTCACAGCTCACCCAAACACTCCTGCTTGATAAGCCTGCCTGCAGAGGGACATTTTCTGTATTTCTAGGATCAGAGGAAAAGTGAAAAAAAAAAAAAAGGTGGGAGGCATATCTGAATATTTTAAACTGTTAATTGTGACAGAAACAACTCACACAGAGGACACTTCTTAGATGGGGAAGCCTGAGGAGGTGTGTTTGTGGAGCTGTAAAACTGTCCACAGAAGGAAGTTCAGCAAGAAGTGCAGAGACTTGAACTCTTTGCTACTTCCTATCTCTGTGCATCCTTGAGTGATTTGTTCCATTTTTCCCTCTGACAAGCACAGTGCCAGTATATCCATAGCCATCCTCAGACATTTTAATGCACAGTAAGTGAATTAAAACCAAGCAGCACTATGTGTATAACAGTGCAGGAACAGTATTTGACCCAGTGATGTTCTGTCTTCCTTAGCAGAGTGAAATGCAGCAAGCAGACGGTCAAGAGACATTACTGACCACAGCATGAGCAGCACCTCCAGGGTTGGGCAGGTGGGGTGTTCTCCCTGAGCCTGACTGCTCCTGAGTCCCTGACTCCTGAACTACCCTAGATAGAAATGTTCTAGCCCTGAGGCTCAGAAAACATCTTTCTGAAGAATAAGATTTTTGGTGCATTTCTGATTTTTACCTGAAGCCACCCCGTCTGCACTAGCTAACAGGTATTTTTCAGAAGGGTCTTTAGGCCAAGTCCTTTATATTTCAGTACAGAGCTGTGCTGTTATTCAACAGATTGCATTTTCCAAAAATATATATTTCCTGGAAAATACAGCAGATGTTTTTGCCTAGTGGTGGTTCTTCCATCTTTGATTACCCTCACAAGTAAAGACCTTGCTGTAGTCCATCTTCCGGTGAGGATAAGTCCCTGGGACAACAGTGTTCCTGCAGGAGAAGCAAGGTAGGAAGCAATGCCTGAGGGCAGAGGATGCATGGCTGGAAAGCATGACTGCTGGGCAAAATATGATGCACATCTCTTTTGAAATATTATCTAAGTTCAATTCTAGCTTCAGCAGGCACACACCAATCCTCCTGATTTACACCAACTCCCCGACTGTGCCCAATGCCAACACTAACTCCATAGCCCTGCCCTGCTCTCACCTGGAAGATGTTACTCTGTGCAGAGATTTTTGTCAGCACCAGAGTCAAGAAATTCCTAATTATAGTTCCCACAACAACCATAACCCCAGGTATTTTGAACAAATATTGTAAAAACTCTGAATGTAGTTGTGTGTTTCTCAGTAGGTGCCTGAGAGACCCCCATATACCGCAGGCTCGGAGATGCTACCTGCAACCTCCACCACACCTGCCCCTGCAAAACTCGAGCACAGCTGAAAGAGGGGTTTGGGGGTAAAACTTTTTGACAGCTGATGCCAAGCACCAGATATTCTGGGATAGCTGTGGAGTTTCTGGTGACCTGAGGTTGGTATTGGAGAAGATGGCAACCCACACTGTATGTCAGATCCAGTGAGCAGCAGGTGTCTGCTGAACCCTGCAGCAACACATACTAACCAGCATCCTTGCACAATGCTGTACCTTCTACTCTATTTACTGCACTTAAGTAGCCTGCATAATTTTGGTCTCAGAGAGTCTGAAGCAGAGTCTGGGCCTCCCAAGTCTTAGGGTCATAACCCCATTTTCCAGTAGTGACAGAATCCGATACAGAACCAGAATTTCACAGGTAAATTAGTGCCAGGACCTGCTGGCTGCAGTCCACAGGCTGTGACCTCCTATCTCCAGCAGCGCTTGTATTTTCCTCTGTTATTTCAAATGTCTTACAGTAGTGTTATCTAGTCTAGTCTAAACAATGATCCCACTTGCTCTTGAGAATTGTAGTCTGTGAGGGAAAACACTGAAAAATTTTATTATCCCCAGTTTGGGCCCAGACACAGAGGAGTGGATGCTCCGCAGTCAGGACTCTTCCATCCCTTTGACACCCCAGCCTGTGTTCTCTGCCTGTAGTCATACACAACAAGAGCCACCACCAGCTGCACAGACCCTTCCTACCCATGCTGGGGCTGTGCTCCTTCCTCAGCACAGGGGCACAGCTGTCTCAGTAGTGATGAAGAGATGTATGGCCTCAGCAGCATCAGTCCATATACATATTAATGGCAGAAGAGAGGAAAAACTGGGTCTCACATTCCAAGCTGGCCACCCACAGAGAAAGATCTGAGCTGTGATGTTCCTGCCTCTGGATATGCTGTCTCTTAAAGCAGGCAGCAGTTCAGATCTCCAGCTCTGTTTCAGTCCTGTCCACTTATAAAAACCCAGGTGTTGATGAAAGATCTATCTGTGTCTGCTTTGGCGTGTCAGGAATCATCACTTGACTCATTGCCTTAAAATAAATAAATCTCTCTTTATCTTGATGGTAACTTAGTGAAGAAAACCAGTGGCCACCTCAGTTATCTGAAAGAGACTAAATGACAGCTTGCTCCACATCCTATACAAATCAGCCAGATAGTTTCAAAGCCCGTATTGGTTCCAAGTGGTTGGATATATCCAGAGTGGTTAAAACAGGCCAGCACACAGCGCTTTGCCATCCTGGTACATGCTAGTCATCCTGCTGCCGACCAAAAAAGGACACAAAAATATTTCTTGAGTTTCCTCTGTGATTAGACACAGTACCCTGTAACAGTCTAGGAACAAAGAGCAACTGTTTCAGTCATGCCTTAAAATTTGGTAAATGTCCCACGAAACTATCTCAAAGCGTTTCACAAGCCTGGTCCTTCTCTTTACTCAGGTATTCGTTACAGGGGGTAAGATCTCCTCATAAGGATTTTTTGTCTTTTGCATTTTCCACCTGCAATTTGGGGAGAAGACTATTCAACCACCTTTGTAAAGGGATTTGGGAACTCTGCAAGGAGAGTGCTCTTTAAGTATCAGATGTCAGTAGCAGCCTGTCACATTGAATTCAGCTGGAGAACAGCTGGCTCCGTTGTTGCAGCACTCGATGAGGACTCAGCTCCCAGATGTATTAAGGCTCCATGTGTGACTGGGTCTTTTTGCATCTTTCTGCCTCACCTGTAAAATGGAGACAATGTCTTACTGTTTGCATGAATGCTGAGAGGTAGTACATTAACGGTACTGAGAACATCTCCGTGCAAATACCTGCAACAAATAATTCTGCAATAGCTGTAGACACAGCATTCATTTGCATTTATATTCAGCAGACTATGGAAGAAACCGGACTATTTAAATCTCTATTCTAGGACAAAATGCCTGAAGGTCACTTCCAGACACCCAGGTGTCACCGAACATCATGGAGTGTGGTGTCCAAGATTGTGCTTGAATGTAGACTGCATGGCTAATTCCTACTTAATTTATAATAGCCTGAACCTCAACAAGAACTCCAACCACTGACTTACTAGAAATCTGAATCTAGATTCAACTGCCCATTTTGTTCCTTGGGTCTATATCTTGAAATTACTCTGTTGTCTGCTTCAATCTACTGTGAAGCTGGAGATTTCTGTCTACAGGAGGCAGGGAAACATATTATGTTGCCAAACTACTTCCAGTCTTTTCCAGGATTACAAGTCAGGGAATGGTGGGTTGGTCTTGTGATTTCCATCCTGCAATTTAAACCAGATGGGCTACCCTTGCAGCATAAACACTGAAGCGAAAAAAGCAAAAAAATTGGCAGAAAAGTTCAGTTTCCTGATAAACTGCATTATTATGACTTACATTTTTTAACAAGATGCACATAAAGCTAGTTTACAGGATAACTTGATCACTCTTTTTGAGTGAGGGTGAGATTAATAAACCAGAGCACAAACTTTGGCAACTGAGAGAGATTATGAGAAAATCTGTGGCCAGGTTTCTCTATCCCCATCAGGGCAGAGCAGCCAAAAGGCTCTTCTTCTCTTGC
Source organism: Pachyramphus minor (assembly GCA_013397135.1). Lineage (NCBI taxonomy): Eukaryota > Metazoa > Chordata > Aves > Passeriformes > Tyrannidae > Pachyramphus > Pachyramphus minor. The sequence goes on from VYXB01007926.1 coordinate 81,981, forward strand.
TGTACAATACTTCAGTCCTACTGCTTGTAACAGGTATGGGGGCTAATATCCGTGAGGTTTCCCTCTTGAGAAAAAACAAGGTGAAGACACAAAATGCAGCAGCTGTTGCATAGCCACATAGCTACAGCCCCTGTGATTTGAGTAGGACAGGAGTTGTTACAGTCAATGAAAGAGAGGATTTAATCTGGATCAAACCTGAAGACAAAAATTACAACCCATGCTGTATTTTATTGTTTGTTACCACCATGTTTCTACTTGCAGTTCCTTTATTTTGATACAGGTATCAGTCTTTTTCATATGCCTGAAAAGTATTGAATGTGTGGCTGGCATATTGAACTAATAGGATAGTGCTAAAATCTCTCTCCTGTTCATTTACTCTTTACATAAATGAAAGACAAGACAGGATCAGAAGCAGAGGCAAAAAAGAGACCCACTCATCTCAGAACTTGAAAGCCAGTGAAATAACTAAGATGCTGTGAAAAAATATCTTCCATAATTAAAATGGCTGATTGGTGAGAGTTGCAGTGAAGGACAGTCCATTATTTTGTCGTGGGTTACCAGGGATTCAATCCTTTCCTCGAACTCCCCCCTTCACACAATTACTATCAGTTGAGAGAGAGGTTTTATACAGACAAAACAGAGGCTTGACTTAAGGGATATAATACTAAGATTTATTACTAGAAAGATAGAAACTATGAAATAACATATACTATAACACTAATTAAACTAGCTTATCTTATGGAAATAACATATACTACAACAGTACTACTTAACCTAACTTATCTTATAAATAAAAAGAATATCAGGTTGCTATATACGATTTGGTGGCTCAACTCGGAGGTTCAGTCTTTANGGCGCTGCTGCATGATGACTTTAGGGTTGGATGTATATCCCCTCCTTTAAGAACCCATGGCTTCTAAGGGGACTCTTACATTATTATAATGTGTATGTGGCCTTTCTAAAAACATTGCTGGAAGGAGCTAGACCTACATACCTGGGAAACTCAGAGCTGGATGAAGTTACATGGGCATTTCAAATCGCAGACTTACAGGATGAGTGTTTAGCTTCAGTGGCACACAGCAAGCTAGCACAACACTAGAGCAGACACAAAGCTGCTCCTCCACAGCCCCAGGCACCAGCAGAGCTAAAATCAACATCATCTGCCCAAGCCATGTCTTGGGAAGGTGTCAGGAACAGCCATCATGGCAGGTGCAGCCCCAAGTTTTGACAAATCCCAGAGTAATAGAGATTAAGAGATTAATGGTCTGATTTACACTCTTTGACTTCAATGCATGTGCCTCTCTACCCAGGTCTGAGGCACTATAGCAGCCCAAAGCCTCTGTAGCAGATTTGGGGATGGAGTGGCTGAATTTGCTGAGCTGGCAAAGAGCTCTGGGAGATCTGTCAGGACAGTTGCAGAAGCCACTTGGAGCAGCTTTCTGACTGTTCCTCAGCCACAGTGAACTGGGATTCTGTACCTTTTTAATCCATCTCTATGCTAAATAAAGTAGATTTTCTTGAACCACACGGGAAAGTGGTCTGTGCTGAGAAGGATTACCTTTTGCTGAAGGGAAGTGCTGCTGCCACACAGGGCATGATGGTGGTTCAGCAGCATCACATCAGAGGCAGAGTAGAGCTACACCAGAGGGCAAAATCCTTAATCCTGTAGCTGTGTAGCTGCCTGTACTCAGAAACATGGTGGGAGGGCAGCATGGAGGGTGTCAGCCTGAGAATCACAGAATAACAGAATATGACGAGTTGGAAGGGACCCACAAGGATCATCGAGTCGAACTTCTGGCCCTGCACAGGACCATCCCCAAGAGTCACACTGTGCCCAAGAGTACTGTCCAAATGCTTCTTGAACTCTGTCAGGCTTGCTGCTGTGACTACTTCCCTGGGGAACCTGTTCCAGTGCCCAACCCCTCTCTGAGTGAAGAACCTTTTTCTAAAATCCAACCTAAACCTTCCCTGACACAAGGCCGTTCAGCATCTTCATTGCTCTTCTTTGGACACTCTCTAATAGCTTAATGTCTTTTTTGTAGTTTAGCACCCAAAACTGCACACAATATTCAAAGCGAGGCCACAGCAGTGCAGAGCAGTGCGGGACAATCCCCTCCCTCGACTGGCTGGTGATGCTTGGCCTGATGTCCCCCAGGGCCCTTTCTGCAGAACTGCTTTCCAGCATCTCATTCCCCAGTCTATACATACCTCCAAGGTTGCCCCATCCCAGGTGCAGAATCTGGAACTTTCCCTTGTTGAATTTCATATGGTTGGTGATTGCCCAGTCCCCCAATCTGTTGAGGTCTCTCTGCAGGGCCTCCCTGCCTTAGAGGAAGTCAACAGCTCCTCCCAGTTTTGTGCAGTCTGCAAACTTGCTTAGTCCTTCCTGTCAGATGAGAAGAAGTGCGAGAACCAGGGAGAAGGGGAAAAGGCTGGTGAGAAGATGATGATGTGAATGAGGTGGCATAGTGAGCATCCCTTTGCCTCAGACTAGACCTAGAATAGACAGAAAAACTGACTGCATTTTTGTGGTTGCAAGGCTGCAACCAAAGTAACACCTGTAACTACTGTTTAAATTCCAGGATGATTGATTAGAATCAGGATTAGATTGAATTAGAATTGAAAAGGAAAATGAACTTTATAAAACATTGAAGACTACCATGCTTCCTAACTTATACAGATCTCCTCAGATAGACAGGTAGGACTAAGTTTGGAAGTAGCAGAACATCTTCATAAGTATTTTCTGGTAGATTTACATTATTCTCAATTCTGCCTTTGAATATTCAGTCTTTTTTCCACTGACCATAAAGCATATGCTGTCTTGGATCCTGGTTGTATGAGATTAACAGAAAACCTTCCTACATTTTACATTCAGTCTTTCAGCATTTCTGCCACTGAAGATCCTCTTCTACAGCTTCAAGTTGAAAAATCTTTGTGGCAGATTTGGCATTGCCTGTAATAATTTATGAATGTGATGTGTTGACATGTTTATTGTGTGCATACATTGAGCTACTTCAATAGCTGGATTGTCAAGATATGTACCCAGGGGAGTGAAGATGGATCCAGGCATACATTTTTGAGGAAACACTTGGGAAACAAAGCAAGCTGTGATGTTTTGGCAGGGCCCCTGCTAGGCTCACTGGAGAGCTTTCCCTGGGAGCAATGTGGGAGCCTGCAAAACAAGACATGAAAGACCCCAGAGAATTTACAGAGGACCATTGAAACAGAAGTTTTTGAGAGCAAAGTTCCAAAAGGGGGTTGAAAGTGCTCAGATCTGTATATGTTTAATTTAGTAGATGTTGGCAAGACCACAAGAAAAAGTTAATGTGAAATATTTTTTAACCACATGCTTTGTTTCATTGGTTAAGTAGCTCATCTGTTTTAAAAATGTTTGGGCCATGCAGGAAGGCTTAAGGTCTCTCTTCTTGTATACATGTGTGAGCTTGGAAAATCATAGAATCAGATGGGTTGGAAAATGCATGGATTATGTAGGCTGGAGCTTGCATTTAGTATGTGAAATTGAAATTATCCCATGCACAGAAAGCTAAAAGCTCAAAGCCCGCCAAAAGCAGAAGGTAAGTCAGAGAGGCCACTGGCAGCCAGAGATATAGCAGTAACCATAACAACACCATCATCTTTCTTATAAGTCTTTACATGTAATTCTGCTAATGACTTTTATTAAACATTTAAGCCTTAGCATTCAAGTGATTCATATTTGTTACAAAAAAAGTCCCATTAACACAAAGTACAAGTCGAAACAAAGTTAATGAGCCCTAATACTTGCAGGATAACTCAAAGTTTAAGGATGGTACTAACACAAAAAAAATAAGGAAGACTGCAAAATCCAGTTTCATTTTCCACCAGAGAACATGAGTTTTATCCTTTTGTTTCATAATATTAAATCTATTGCTCAAGTGACTCTTACACTGTTATTAAAGTAGTGCAAGAACACATATACTTGCATAATTAAGTACCCCTATGTGACCATAAAAGGTCTGCCTGGCTGTCCACGGGGAAGGCGAGTGGGATTTGATTCATCAGTATGAAAGAGGGAATGTCATTACTGTAATCTCCCTGTATTTCACTACTTTGATGGGGCTCAGCCTTATGTGGTAGACTGGTTGGGTGTACAGCACTGGCAACAGGAGTATTTTGGTGCAAGGTCTGGGCTGTATGCCCTGTGCATCAGAGAGGCAACAGGGCATTACACTGACCTGGAACTGCATACATGAGTATTCATCCCATGGAAATCATAAGCATACCTCAAATCAGACAAGCAAAAAACCTGAGGCATTAGGTATATTAGATATACCTGAAAAGTTAGGGGAATTTTTTTTTATTATTGGCCTTCTGGTTTTCAGTGTCAGATATGACTAGCAAAATGGCTAAGTGGAAAAAAGTCACTGATATCTTCCTGCCCTTGAAAATGCGATCTAGCTTAAAGCACTGGCATTTCAATCTTTGTGTTCAAATGAAGAGACCAAACAAGTTCAAGAAACAGAATGGGTGAACAGCACAGCTATAAAGTGACATTTTGGAAGTGATGAGTGAGCAGTTGTATGGTGACCAATTTCCTATCAGTTGTGCTCAGTGTCATGTGGCGCCCATTAGCCACAATACCTGGCCTGGTAGCTCCCCACACATCCCAGTCATGATAAAAAACCTCAGAAGTGAAAAAAGGAAATGGGTACCAACACAACACAATGGACTTGTGGAGCAGGGCACACACAGACCCCTGTACAAGTGAACTCCAGTCCTTGGTAAAAAACCACATGGTGCTGCTGTTTAAGAGACACGAGGGGTTTTATAGCAGGACCTAGAGCTACTCCATTGATGCAGGCAAGATCCTTTTGAGCTTCCTCCTCTATGGGACTGAAGCCTTTCCTAAGGGGGATCCCAGTGGCAAAGGGCCTCTCATCTGTTTGACCCTGGAGCAAGCACCACGTTTTGCCAGAAGCAGAGAGGAGGCAGCAGGGACGTTTTCTCTTGAGGAAGAAGAGTCACCTGTCCCCTGGGGCTGCTCTGGGGGCTGCAAACTCAGGCCAAGAGACAAATAATCCAGGAGCTGCTGGCTGGAGAGCTTGCATTTACAGACTCCCGAGGAAAATGAGGCTTAATGAAAAACTCAAAGGAAAATTAGATAAAATGAACTGACATGGACATCAGAAAACTTCTACAGCATAAATCATAAATTCTTCCCTGTTTGGACAGAGGTAAGAATTTCATCTCCATTAATTTAATCTGGCAGATAGAGATAACAAAGCAACCCTCTACGTGGGAGAGTTAACATTGCTTGGATTGATTCAGAGAGACAAGATGCACTTGCAGGCATAGGAAAAAATGCATCTCTGATAAAATTTCCACTATTAATATTTTTCCCTTGCAAATGTGAGTCTTCTAAAACACTCTTTTCTTTAGAAAGGATCTAAATGAGGAGGAGGTGGGAAGTAGAGCTACAAAGCATGTAAGAAAGCCTCAAATACATGAGTGGGAGGAAGGAGGAAGAAATGAAAGAATAATGAAGCTTGCATCACTGGGAGCAAACAACAGAAGAAGGGAAATGCACATACTTGTGGCTAAATTTTGCAGGAACTTAGGCTGAGGTTTAAAACACCTGTGGTTAGCATAGATACAGGCACAGAATAATTCAAATGACTTGATCAAAGGACAAAGAAATGTTACTACTGATTTCATTAGGAAAATTGCCTAGCTTAGAGTTAATGAGTAAGCACAGGAAAAAATGCCTTCTTTGTAATGTTGATATGAAGTAGCCCTGCAAAGGGTAATCAATACCTGTAGTATCTACAATCATTATGAGATTTGGGAATTGCTTCAATAGGGCTAGGATTTTGCCCTTTGTGGAAACCGCTGATGGTTTCTGCGGGATTTCCTTATGTGGTGATGTCACAAGAGAAACTCGTATTTTTTTAAAAAAATTAATAAAAATCTTGTTATTAACATGGTGCCTGGGGTCCCCAGCTCTAGCTACTCTTGGGGTGCTGTCACTAACACTAAATAAGGTGTTTCTACTTTGAGAGCATCTCCAGTGGCCACCACTCCAGTGGCTACCCAGGAAACAAGGCTGGAAAAGGATCCTAGGTTTTGGTTTATTCCACAGCTTCTGGTTTTCTGTCAGTGCCTTGCTGGAAGGGCATTCAGCAGCCAGGGCTGATCTTTCCTGCCACAGTCTCTTGTCATACTGCAGAGCAATCAGTAGAAAACTTTAAACTGAACCGAATGAGGGACCTGTGTGTCTTACACAGGAATCCTGTGGGATGGGAATGCCTCTGTCTCCATGCCACCAAAACCACCTACTAAATGAAAACTGTAACTTTGCTCAGGAAACCCCAGAGTTTTATTTTCACTTTGGAATAAACTGAGTCTGTCCATCCATTGAAGAGGCGAGCATCAGGGAATCAACAGGAGGTTTTGCCATCTGCACAGACAAGCAATGCTCAGGGATATAACTAGGACTAAGGTGGGGGCAGGGAGAAGTTTCATTCCAGCAATTTTTACAAATGAAAAGATTGAGCTGCTACTCCAACCTGTGCTGGTTTTTCAAAATCCACTTTGAAACAGTAAGAAAAAAGGGCAGAGGAACAATATTTCCATTGTTTCCTAGTTAAGCTGTACTTGATACAAATAGAAACCCCTATTCCTTTTTTTTTTTCAAATCTCATCATCAAAAGTCGGAGTTGCTACTTTCTGTGCATTGTTGACTTCTGAAGGATGCAATATGGTGGCGCAAAATCTGGGTCTTCTTGTGTCATGCCCAAAGCAAAGTGTGTTGATCTAGGTTTGGCAGCCCTGTAGAGTAGAGCAGTGGAATTCGGATAGGCAGGAAAAAGGATTGGCAGGATTCAGCTCTCATTCTGCCCTATGTCCAGGCTCACTGTCCAGGAAAGAATGTACCCCTTCGGGGAAAAAACCCAACTCATACTGTCCCAAACCAGTCATTCTATGACAAAATAAATCTAAAGGGATAGGCTTTTCCTATAATCACTACAGCAATCACATGTACCTGGAGTTATCACTCGACAGGGTTGGTTGCAGCAAGCTAAACTTACAATTAATAATTAAATGTCCTTTACAGGTTTGACAGTCTCCAGGCGTGTGGCAGTGCCAATGTCACCAGCTTCCTCCAAGACCATGCCAGCCTTTTGTACTCACAGACAGGCCCCAGTTCAGCCCAAGGCTTCCCCTCACCTCCTTTCACAGGAGCCAGGCAGGAGAGGCAGCTGGAGGAAATTGGGGTGAGGGCTGCAAAGAGTCAAAGGAGTAAGGAGAAGGAGGAGGAGGCAGGTGCATCCTTGCCAGTGCAGGCTCTTCTGGCATGCGGATCTTCTTCAGGCACTGATCTCTGTGGTGACCAGTGAGACCACCTGAGGGAATGATATGAAGTTATCTCAGGGGAGGTTTAGGTTGGATATTAGAAAAAGGTTCTTTACCCACAGGGTGGTTGGGAACAGGCTCCCCAGGAAAGTGGTCACAGCAGCAAGCCTGACAGAGTTCAAGAAGCATTTGGATAATATTCTCAGGCACACGGTGTGACTCCTGGGGATGGTCCTGTGCAGGGCTAAGAGCTGGACTTGGTGATCCGTGCAGGTCCCTTCTAGCTCAGCATATTCTGTAATTCTGTGATTCTGACTTTTCTCTGCTTTCAGCTGGAAAGAACATGGTACAAGGAGTTGCCAGGCCTTGGCTACGGCTCTCAGTGGGTAAGATGGTACCAAAAATAACAGTTTTAGTTCTGCATGTCCCGTTTTTCAACACATAGGAGCCCGACTCCGGTGGCACCAAGGCTGCACGCTGTCGCAGTGTGATGGCTAAGGAAGGCAGCTGAGGCAAGCGGGCACTCACTAGGGGTCGTGTCCCTCCGGGTGGCGGGTGGCCGGGCCAGGAGGGCCGGACCCCAGTGGGACAGCGGGCCAAAGAGGGTTCCTCTGCGGGGAAAGGGATAGAACGCGTGCGACCGGCACCCACCGCCCTCCCTCCGCCTGGGGGCTGCTGCATCCCCGCGCACCCGCAAGAAAGCACCCCTGCGCGAATAGCATCCCCCAGCCCGTCCCCGCCGGCTTCCCGCTCCCGAAGTTTCCCTCGGGGAAGCCCGGCGCGAGACCCCGCCGCCAGCTGCGGGGGGCGGCCCGGCGGGGTGGGGCGGG